>CAUYLG010056530.1:0-32978 GCA_963573385.1 Cacajao melanocephalus
GTGTGGCTCCTCCGCCGGGAATCTCCTAGTCTGTGGGCAACAAAAATTCGTCTGAAAGTGCGGCGTCCACTCGCTCTCTGCGCTTTCACTGGGATCTACAATCCTGAGCTGTTGTTAATCGGCCATCTTGGATCTCTCCCCGATGACAGCTTTTGAGCCCTGAATCCGGCCATGTTTGGAGAAATATCATTTTTGTTTAAGCCAATTTAGGTTCATTTTTCTGTTACATGCAGCCAACATATAACTAACTAAACATCTAACTAAAACATCTTCCTACTCAGAAGGTAGGAATACTTATGTTTAACTAAGATCTGAATACTTTTACACATGCACATATACACACATAAGTTGAAAAGACTAAAATATACTCAAGTTCTAAAACACTTAAAATTAAAACACTGTCTGTCACAATGTCACTCTTATTCATTCTCATCCTGCCAGAATGTCAGGTACTGGCTGGAAAAAAAATTCGAAGGCTGGTTTCTATACCAAGATCTCACACATGGAAAAAAAAAAAAAAAGAAAACACAGTAAAAATGTGTGAATGCTAACATGATTATGACATTAATTTGACTACTGCATGAGACTGAAAGGAAAAATAAAAGTGTCCAGTGGTCAGATAGTTGTGTTTTGTGTTTTATTTCCCCCTTGTAAAAGATTGAGAAATCCAGACCTGAAGTCTGAAATCTGTCCTACACTTTCAAAGGAAGAGAGAACAGATGTATGCATTTGTAACTTGGAGGAACAACAGAGTTCTTTTTTTTTGCAGAGATTGAGGCTACACGGAATCCCATTTGAAGAAACTGTGCCTAAGATATTAAAGAGGGTGAACAGGTGATCGGGATTGAGATTTGCCACTCAGGGTAGTTTCTAAACAATTGTAGACAGACTGTCTCTTGAGTCTCCATTGCTTTTTCAGGTGACTGAGTAGATACCATCATCCAGCTATAAATGTTTGTTCTAATAAATTATTGAGTGGGAAGAGTTCTTAGAGTTATACAATAAGCAGAGATTGTTGTGAGCCTGCGAAGTTGAGTCGAATAGCTCAGCTGGTCAGAATTGGAATTTGTACTTCCACGGTGCTCTTGTAAAAGCCACAGCACAGGCAACCATGTTCCCAAATCTATACTCATTACTGATTCTATTCTCTGTATCCAAGACATTTCTTTCTATTTCTTTTTAAGGAAAATGTAGATCAAATATCTGAATTTAATACATTTTAATTTAACTATAAAATTGATAGTTATCTATATAATTTATAAATTGTACACACAGGTATCTATCTATACCTTTAAGCTGTTTTTTTTTCTCAGATTAATGAAAGTTCCTTTTGAAAACTTGTCTTTAGTCTGGGCTGGGTGGCTCACACCTGTAATCCCAGCACTTTGGGAGCCCAAGAAGGGTGAATCACCTGAGGTCAGGAGTTCGAGAACAGCCTGACCAACATGACAAAATCCCGTCTTTACTAAAAATACAAAATTAGCCAGACCTGGTGGCATATGCCTGTAATCTCAGCTACTTGGGAGGCTGAGGCAGGAGGATCGCTTGCACCCGGGAGGCAGAGGTTGCAGTGAGCTGAGATCGTGCCATTGCACTCCCAGCCTGGGCAACAAGAGCGAGCCTCTATCTCAAAAAACAAAACAAACAAACAAAAAAGAAAACACAAAAACTTGTCTTTTTTTTTTTAGATGGATCTCTCTCTGTTGCTCAGGCTGGAGTGCAGTGGTACAATCTCAGCTCAACCTCCACCTCTCAGGTTCAGGCAACTCTCCTGCCTCAGCCTCTCGAGTAGCTGGGACTACAGGCTCTTGCCACCATATCTGACTACTTTTTTGTATTTTTAGTAGAGACAGGGTTTCGCCGTGTTAACCAGGATGGTCTCAATCTCCTGACCTTATGATCCTCCCACCTCGGCCTCCCAAAGTGCTGGGATTACAGGCAAACGCCACCATGCCCAATCAAAATCTTGTTTTTAACAATAATTTAATTAAGACATAAAATGTTACTTCTTGAACAGTGGAGAAGCTCGAATGCCAATTTGGATTTTTTAAATATTGCAGTCATTTAAAAATTGAACTCTGACTTAATATTTGATGCTCTTTTGGATTAAATGAAATCATCCAGGAAGAGAGCTAGTTTTAGATACTGCATGATTCTGTGCTTAGACAGTACCACGGGGGTTTGTTTCTAGGCTCTGCACTGAGGCCCATAGCACATTCAAATTTACATTATTCTACCTTCAAGTTCTGCGGAGGAGAACTGCCTCCTGCAGCTTCTTCATGATTCTAGGGATTTCCACACACTCTCTCTCTGGCTCAGACTGGGTCAATGTGCTCATCCCATTCTTTAAACAATCATATGGCTGGGGGCTGGGTGGATGGAGGATGGTGGCCAGGTGAGCTCCTTTGATTAGGCTCCAACTCAAAGTAAAGAAGTAGTTCCTAAGCACATGAATTGGGGGTGCATTGTTCATCCTAAGCAAAATTGGGGTATTTTACCATTATAAGGAAGAGTGGATGCCCAGGGCAAAAAGAACAAATATTCACCCTAAGATAGAACTCAGATGTTCCAGCAGCAGAGCTGGTCAGAATTTGAGGTCAACAATCTCTCAGGCTCTTCATGAAATTCTTTTTTCTGATATAAAACTTTAGAAAAGAAGGGCATTCATATCAGTTGAGACATTAAATACTGTCGTATCAATGCTATAGGCTAAATTACATTATCTGTCCTGTCATCGTTATTCATATGATGAAGCTCTAACCCCCAGTATGGTGGAATTTATAGGTGAGGATTTGGAGGTAATTAGGATTAGATGAGGTCATGAGAGTGGGATTAGTGGTGCTTTTTTTTTTTTTTTGACCAAGTCTTGTTCTGTTGCCCAGGCTGGAGTGCAGTGGCATGACCTTGGCTCACTGCAACCTCTGCCTCCCGGGTTCAAGCAATTATCCTGCCTCCCTCCCGAGTAGCTGGGACTACCAGCACGCTCCACCATGCCCAGCTAATTTTTTTTGTATTTTTAGTAGAGACGGGGTTTCACCATGTTGGCCAGGATGGTCTCCATCTCTTGACCTCGTGATCCACCCACCTCAGCCTCCCAAAGTGCTGGGATTACAGGCGCCTGGCCAGGATTAGTGGCTTTTTAAGAAGTGGAAGAGGAAGAACTTTTACTCTCTGTCATGTGAGGAGCCGGGGAGAAGGCAGGTGACCACAAGCCAGGCAGTGGACTCTCACCGGACACTGAATCTATTGGCACCTTGATCTTGGACTTCCCAACCTCCAAAACTGTGAGAATTACATGTCTCTGATTTAAGTCACTCCATCTCTAGTTTATTATTTACCCCAAGCAGACTAATACAATTATGTTCAGGAAATGAATGATTCAAAGAATTTGTCTTCATAGCCCAGATATTCTTTTGCTACATAAAGAGTTATTCTAGAAACGGTCATCAAGTGATTCTATTGGAAGAACTTTAAAATATAAAATATTCAGCCGGGCACAGTGGCTTATGCCTGTAATCCCAACACTTCGGGAGGCCGAGGCGGGTGGATCACCTGAGGTCAGGAGTTCGAGACCAGCCTGAACAACATGGTGAAACATCATCTCTACTAAAAATGAAAAATTAGCCAAGTGTGGTGGCACGCGCCTGTAGTCCCAGCTATTCAGGAGGCTGAGACAGGAGTATCTCTTGAACCTGGGAGGTGGAGGTTGCAGTGAGCCAAGATTGTGCCACTGCACGCTAGCCTGGGCGCCAGAGTGAGACTCTGTCTCAAAAAGAAAAAAAAACGTTCTTCAGTGTTCAACATGTTTTCTCACATATCTATCTAACAGTGGTATCATGCAACCCATCTGCATCTTATGGATAACCACAAAGCATCTTAATTTGGAAATATATATACCACTGACAATATTATCCAATCATTTGGAACTATATTTTATGAGAAATATAGAAGTCCTGCATTTCAGCCATTTTGTCAACAAAGTCTGTACCTCAAGTAGCTTACTAATGAGGAGAGAGATTTATTTCTCACTATCAAGTTTATAACATGAGCATTTGTTCTACAGTCAATATTTACCTGGGGTTTTTTTTTTTAATCTTTAATTCTTGGACCTTAGATAACAAGGACAAAGTAAATTACACAGTCAAATTGGCTGATTCTGCATAAGCTCAGAGAGAAGAGTTCTGTTTCAGAAAAATAATTTAATTCTGAATCTGTGTATAGAAGAAATATCATCTGTAAACTTTAGCTGGAAAATGTTCTAAGAATATAGAGGTATTCCCCATGGTTTTGATTGTGTTCATCCTGAAAGATTCAATTTAGTAAGAGAAAAGTTTGGGTCTTTTGAAAACAGTAAGAAAATCAATTATCAGAGTTTCCATTTTCTCTGGGCAATTTTCACCATTTCAGCATGCCCAAGAGAGAAATGACATATAATTTTGTTATGCTGAAGAATTTGGCAAGCTGGCTAATGCTCTTACTAAAAGTGAAGAAATTCCTTTGGTGGCAGGAAGTTATGTCTGAATCATTTGGAACCATTGTAGAGAAGCCTTTGTTCTAAAAGAGATGTGTAGGGATTTTCTTGGGAAGAAAAGGTATCTGAACATTCTTAAACCTCGAACAGATTTAGCAATCTTGCTGCTTCATTTAATCCTTTGCCAAATGTGATTCATCTTGCATCCAACAGACATCTCCTAGTCATCTTCATCTTAGAAAAAGTCACCCTCGAAAATCATCTTGTGTTTCTTTCACTGCTGTGATGATGAAATCTGTCTCAAAAGAAGCATATCGGTGTTGATTTCATCATCTTAGAGGCTGTAACATACAGGTAGGGCTGTTACTTAGAAACGTACTCTCAGAAAGGTTTCTTGCAATTGTTTTTGGGAGGGGGCAGAGAAGAATTAGGGAAAGGTAGATGGTGAATAGAATAGCCTGAGAGCATGAATCAAGGTCAACAGCAACAATAAGTCAAAGCAACATCTCTGAACATTGGTAACAATAAAAAGAAATGGAACCAGACTACAGAGGAAAATAAGTAAATTTAGTATCTGGAAATACTCTTAATGGGAAGTTCTATTACCTTTTCTCCCATTACAGTTAGGTGAAGTAATAATCTCCAAAAGGTGGGGCCAGTACTTCTGCAGGCATTTAGAACTGGTCTGAACAAAGCACCTGCAAGCTTTTTGTGGTACAAGAATGCTGTAGAATGGAGCTGCGAAAGCAGGTATAATTTCTCTTCTGACGCCCTCTGACTTTCACTGAATCATGTACAGGCAGTTCAAAAATCCTGCTGCCGCTTTCTTGCCAATTTCAATACAAATTCTCTCTGGCCAGAAAACTGATCATTTGGTATATAACTTTTTTTTTAATTGGTTCCTCAGATTCTCCACAACATCACCTGACATTCTGCTACACAAATAGCTATAATTTTAAATAAGATGAGTCAAATACTAGTGTCAGGCATTTACAGAGACTCTCTCACCCTTTCAAGTTGCTGTAACCCCTCTTTTATGTAAGAGGCGATAATGCTCAGACTCTAAGCTAGTGGGTTGAAACTCAAAACTCTGAACCATCTCATCAGAAAAAAAAAAACACTTGGGTTTAGATTCAAATGAACTCCTGTGTGAATGCTGGCTTACCACACTCATTTCTGTCCCAATCTAGTCTATAATCTCCTTTATCCTTGTAGTGGAATTATTTTAAATTCTAGCTGAGACCCTTGTCTGGGAGCTTACATGATTCATTCCATCTAATGAGATAGACCAGGAGCCTGGATCCTCCTCTTAGTAGGGTGGATGCTTTTTTAGTGGATGTAAGTGGATCAATCCATGACTTAATTATGCATGAAATAGAGATTTTAAAAATTTTTCTATAATCAAATTTAATTTCTGTCATAAATGCTAAATTTCTACCTGGTAACAACAAATTTAATTCTTCTAATTCAGGATAAACCTAGTTAAATTAGGATTTTTAAGACATTATTTCAGAGCAAAATCCTTCCATTTAGGCTTCTTCCCCCAAATTTCAATTCACCCAAGTGGCATTTAACTTTAGGGAGGTGACATGAATCAGGCAACCCCAACTTACATGCATTTCTTCTTTTTCTGAGAATGAAAGCAGCAAGGTATAAAGAGTTATGATAATGGCTAGTAATTTGCAAAGAGGTAAGACGATCCTACAGGGGTAAACCAGCTTTCTGAAAATATGCATTTTCAATTACGTGCCAAAATTGTGTAGCATTAGCTCCCAGGAAGCCCCTGGAATTGTGCCAGCAGAAGCGGCCATGAATTTGGCAGTGGCTACTGTATGCAGCCTTGAGGCAAGGTAGGTCTTTGCTACAGGATCAAAGGAGAGACTGTAATAAGCTATGGATTTTGGGTGCTTTCCTTGTAATTAAAGCTATTGTAGAATTGGAATTGTATTTAGAAGCTTCTTTATCTTAATAAAGACAGTACATTCAACATTAGGACCTTACTGTCCTAATGAAGTGTAACTTCATTTTCTCTAGTAACACCGTAAGATGGACAATTTTGAAAACATGCAGAATTCTCCCAAAGTGGCCACTATCATTCCGAATCATCATTGGTGAACTAGTGCCACTTCGTGAGATGTGTGCAAGCATTTGGGTGATAACAAAGAAGCAGGTGTCTGGACTGGCAGAAGCGCACACTTGAGCTGAGACTCCCCCTGGAGAAATGATCATGGTCAGCTGCATGTGTTGGTTCCGCCTCTCGTGTCTTGAGTCCCTAACCAGGGGTTGGCCACTCTTGACAAGAGACTTAATAATTTGTGCCCCTCAGCAGATGGAATTTTTGGAGATTCTGTCTCTCATATTAACTCTGAACTGTAAACACAGAACAGAGGAAAAATAAACCTTGTAAGGTTTTTGGTTGGTGACGTGAAGTAAATTTCATTTACTGGGGAACATCAGCTTGACAAAATGTTTATCAACAGCTTTATTGAGGTTAAATTGACACACAGTAAATTAACATACAATAAAATTGATATACAGTAAAATGCACATCATTAAAATATAAGCCTTGAAAAGCTTTGACATTTCTATGCACCCAACATAAAAATCAAGATAATGAAAATACACATCATAAGTTTCCTCATGCCTCTTGGTAATACCTCCATCTCCTTGCTCCCCATACCTCTGAGTCCCCAGACATTCGCGGATCTGTTTTCTGACACTGTACATTAGTTGGTGTTCTAGAATTTTATATACATGGACTATAGTATGCAGTTTGAGAAAAAAAATACATCTTTTTTTTCACTCAGCATAATTATTTTGAGATTCTTCCATGTGGTATGTCAATAGTTCACTTTTCACATTGATTTGTATTCTGTTATATGGGCATATCAAAAATTGTTTATCCACTCACCTGAACATCAACATTGAAGCTTTTTTTCCCATGTTTCTGCTGTTATAAAGAAAGCTGCTATAAATATTCATCTATAAGTTTGTATGTATAGATATATGCTTGTTTTCCTTTGAGTAAATACCTAGGAGTGGAATTGCTGCATCATGTGGCAGGCATATGATTAGCCTTTTAAGAAACTGTCGGTCACCCTAGAGTGCAATGTGGTAATGGCGGCAACCAAGCCAGAGCTGCTCCACGAAGAGGAAGTGAAGAGGGCTTGCCAGGGCAGTGATGGAGAAGAACGAGAAGGTGGGATGGCCTTAATAAAAGGAGGGCATCTTTGCCAGTTTGTAATTTAAAATGCTGAAGCAGAGTCTTTGAAGCAGCAAGGAAATGCACAGTGTGCCAAGAAAGATTACAACGAAGCTTATAACTATTATACAAAAGGCACAGATATGTGTCCTAAAATGCTAGCTAGTATAGTAAGAGAGCAGTCACATTGATGGTGCTTGGAAGGTTCTGGGAAGCACTTGGAGAAGCACAACAGTTAGTGAAATTGCATGATGGTTTCTTCTGGGGACATCTACTAGAGGACAAGGGCCACCTCTCTCCAGGGAATGCCATGGCACCCCACTGTAGTTTTCAGAGAGGCTTAAAACCGGATCACAACAATGCTCATTCGCAGCAGGAGTTCACAAATGCTGATGCAGTCATGGAATAGTAGAAAATCACAGAAACGGGTTTTGAGAAGTGAGCTTTTCAGAAGGTTGTTTTCTGCATGGACTGTGCCCTAGAATTTGCCCCTGTCTGCTATCATTTCAATATCCTCAAAGCAGAATGTTTAGCAATGCTGGGTCGTTACCCAGAAGCACAGTCTGCGGCCAGTGACACTTTATGAATGGATTCCACCAGTGTGGATGCTCGGTGTGTGCGCGGTCTTTGCCTTCATTATGAAGACTGTGTTGAGCAGGCAGTTCAGTTTTGCGTTCAGGCTCTCAGAATGACTCCTGACCATAAGAAGGCCTGCCTTGCTTGCAGAAATGCCAGACCACTTAACACAAAGAAAGAAGACTGGAATAAAGCATTTAGGGAAAGAAATTACAAACTAGCTGATGAACTGTACACAGAAACCCCAGGATAGACCCCTGACAACATGAAAACAATTGGCAAACTCTACTGTAACCGGAATACGGTTAATTCCAAGCTTAGGAAGCTAGATGATGCAATAGACGGCTGCACAAATGCAGTGAAGCTCACAACACTTACCTAAAAGCCTACTTGAGCCGGGTGCGGTGGCTTACGCCGGTAACCCCAGCACTTTGGGAGGCTGAGACGGGCGGATCACGAGGTCAAGAGATCGAGACCATCCTGGCCAACATGGCGAAACCCCATCTCTACTAAAAATACAAAAAAATTAGCCGGGTGTGGTGGCACACGCCTGTGGTCCCAGCTACTGGGGAGGCTGAGGCCGAAGAATAGCTTGAACCCAGGAGGCGGAGGTTGCAGTGAGCCGAGATTGCGCCACTGCACTCCAGCCTGGCGACAGAGCAAGACTCCGTCTCAAAGAAAAAAATCAAATCAAATAATAATAATAATAAATAAAAGCCTACTTGAGAAGAGCTCAGTGTTCCATGGACACAGGACAATATGAACAAACAGTGATGGGGAAAACAAAAGAATTCAAACAGCTCCTAAAAAATGCACAGCTGGAACTGAGGAAGAGTAAGAGGGAAAATTACTACAAGGTTCTGGGAGTGACAAGAATGCCTCTGAGGACAAGATCAAGAAAGTGTATTGGAAACAGGCCTTGATGCACCATCCACATCGGCACGGTGGGGCCAGTGCTGGGGTTCAGAAGGAGGAGAAGATCAAGGAAGCAGCAAGGTCTTTACCATCCTCTTTGATCCCAAGAAAATGACTTCTTATCACAGTGGATAGGACCTGGATAAGGAGGAGATGAATTTGGGTGATTTTGATGCAAACAGTATCTTCAAGGTATTCTTCCACCCTCCTGGGGGCTTCAGCTTTGAAGCATCTGGTCCAAGGAGTTTTTCTTCAATTTGACTAATGAAGGGCAACCATCCAGAATCCAGAAAACGCAGAGTCACTCAGTTTAATCTTGCATGTGGACACAATTCACCTCCTCCCTTCCTCATGTTTCCATGTACTCAGAACAGTTTCTCTTTCTCAGTTGGATACCTTGTTTCTGTGTGAGTGGGGTGAAGGAAAGAAGCCAGTGCCAAGGATTGTGGGCAGGGGAGGGAGGCCAGGGGTGGTCAGGGAGCCAGCTTGTGAAGTTTTGTGAACTTTGTTTAAAAAGAAAAAAAGAAGAAAAAGAAGAAAAAAAATTGTCAAGCTGTTTTTCAAAGTGATTATACCATTTTATATTTTCATCAGCAGCGTTTTAGAGCGTATAAAAGCTTTAAGCCCTCCACATTCTTGTCAACACTTGCATGGCCTATCTGTTAAGTTTAGCTACCTTAACAGGTGTGTGGTATCACACTGTGGTTTAATTTGCATTTCTCTAATGACTAATGATATTGAACTTCCTTTGGAGCTCATTTGCCATCTATCTATCTTCTTTGCTGACATGTCTGTTCGATTGAGTCTTATGTCCACTTTTAAATTGGGTTGTTATGGGAGTACTTTGTATAATCTGAACACAAGTCCTTTATCAGAAATGTGCTTTACAGTTAGTTTCTTCCAGTCTGTGGCTTCTCTTTGCATTCTCTTAATAGTGTCTTTCAAAGAGCAGAATGTCTTGAATATCTATTTAATGCTTTATACTTTTGGAGTTATACCAAAGAAATCTCTGCCTAACCTAAGGTCATGAAGATTTTTCTCTATATTTTCTTCTAGAAGCTACATAATTGTAACATTTATATTTAGGTCTTTTCCATTTGCATTTGAGTTCTTTTTTTTTTTTTTTTGAGACAGAGTCTCACTCTTTTACCCAGGTTGGAGTGCAGTGGCACAATCTTGGCTCACTGCAACCTTCATCTCCTGGGTTCAAGCAATTCTCCTACCTCAGCCTCCCAAGTAGCTGGGATTATAGGCGGCCACCACGCCCAACTAATTTTTGCATTTTTAGTAGAGACGGGGTTTTACCACCTTGGCCAGGCTGGTGTCGAACTCCTGACCTCAGGTGATCCACCCGCCTTGGCTTCCCAAAGCGCTGGGATTACAGGCGTGAGCCACTGTGCCCAGCCTGAGTTAATTTTTGTATACGGTGAGACACATACAAAAGTTAGTATTTTCGGTATGGATATCCAATTATTTCAGCACAATTTGTTAAAAGATTATCCTTTCTCCTTTTCATCTATATTGAAAATTAGTTTTCCATATGTTTGTAGATCATTTCCACTAAGAGAGGAATATTTAAATCTCCAACCATAATTTGTCTGCCTCTCTTGTAGTTCTATCAGTTTTTGCTTAATGTATTTTATTGTTAGGTGTATAAATAGATTTGTTTATGACCACCTTATGAATTATCCATTTTATCATTATGATATAAACTTGAAAAATTCCATATAACATTCTTTGCTGTGAAATCTATCACGTCTGATGGTAATAGTCACTACAACTTTCATTTATTAAGGTTAGCAAGATTATCTTTTTGAGAAGATCAATAAAATTAGTCAATCTTTAGCTAGACTGATTAAGAAATTTATAAAGATAGATAGATATAGATAGATATATAGACAGAACATTTATTTATTTATTTATTTATTTATTTATTTATTTTTGTGGAGACAGAGTCTTGCTCTGTCACCCAGGCTGGAATATAGCGGCACAAACTTGGCTCACTGTAACCTCCACCTCCCAGGTTCAAGCAATTCTCTAGCCTCGGCCTCCTGAGTAGCTGGAATTACAGGCGCATGCCACCATGCCCGGCTAACTTTTGTATTTTAATAGAGATGGGGTTAGCCAGGCTGGTCTCGAACTCCTGACCTGTGTTGGGATTACAGGTGTGAGCCACCACGCCCAGCCTACAATTTTTTTAAAATTAGCTGGGCATGGTGGCATGTGTCTGTGGTATCAGCTACAAGGGAGGTTGAGGTGGGATGATTGTTTGAGCTTGGGAGGTCGAGGTTGCAGTTAGCCATGATTGTGCCACTATACTCCAGCCTGGGTGACAGAGTGAGATCTTATCTCAAAAAAAAATTATTGTGCTAAAAGACACTACATAAAATCTGCCATTTTATCCGTTTTTAAGTGTACAGTTCAGCGGTGTTAAGTATAATCACATTGTTGTGAAACATTTAATTTACTCCTAATTTTATCCGATGAATTTTTTATCTCATTTCTAAAGTTTTCATCACTAGAGTTTGATTTAGGTCTCTTCTGTATCTTCCATATCTTTACTTAACTTTTGATCATATGAAACACAGTTACAATAAGCATCTTAAAGTTCTTGTCTGCTAATTCTAATATCTAGGTTGTTTTCAATTGACTGACTTTTCTCTTCATTAAGGGTGGTGTTTTGCTTCCTTCATGACTGGTAATCTTTTCTTTCTTTAAGTTGTATTTTATTAGATTTGAGATCCTAATGTATGGTAATCCTTGATTAAATGCTGGACATTTTAGATTTTTTCCTTGTTTGGTGCTGGATAGTTTTATATTCCTAAAAAGGAATATAAAGGACCCAGGCGGGTCTCGAACTCCTGACCTGTGTTGGGATTACAGGTGTGAGCCACCATGCCCAGCCTACAATTTTTTTTAAATTAGCTGGGCATGGTGGCCTGTGTCTGTGGTACCAGCTACAAGGGAGGTTGAGGTGGGATCTCTTCTGGGTCTGTTCTTGGATGGTAGATTGGAGACATTGTGAGCATGCTCCTCCCCCTTGGAAAGACACAATAGCATGTAGTGTTTCACACTGTGAACTTTTCTCCAAGAAGCAACACAGGAACTAAACAGAAAAACTGAAAGAAACCACAAGCCCTCTGAAAGAAGTGGTGGGTTGCAGCCTACACCATGAGTCAGATGGAAAACTAAGTCTGCAGAATCTGAGAGGGGAATAAACTGCCTCCAGGTTTTACACTCCCACTGGGGAACCAGTTAATCCAGGCCATAGGGGAAGGTCATAACCCTACTGAGTGCTGGAATTGATTTAGGGAGTGCTGGGGAGTATAAAAGCAGGACCAGCAGTGGGAAGAGCTTTGTGTGCATTCCCAGTCTTGAGCACAGACTGAGGGAAGTCATTTTTAGTCCTACCTCACAAGGGACCTCCCAGAAGTCTGCCAACGAACTCAAGTGGTGGTTGCAGGTTGAGAGAAGCTCCCAGCTGAAATTCATGATATAATTTCAAGTGGGGAAAGATTCACTTGGCCAGAACTGGGGGCAAGTGGGAAGTATGCTACAGCCACAAGTATAGGAGCTGGGACTGGGAGGAGCATGGCCTGAAATCCGCTATTGCTGTCTCCACAGGGAAGGTTTATGGCCTGGGGTAGTTTTGAGTTTTAAGTGCAGATTGCCTGGAACTTAACTAGCTGCTACTAGTGTAACACTGCAGGTATGAGAGACTTGCCTTTCTTTTCTTTTTTCCTTTTTTCCTTTTTTTTTTTTTTTTTTGAGATGGAGTCTCTGTCTTCCAGGCTACAGTGCAGTGGAGTAATCTCGGCTCACTGCAACCTCTGCCTCCTGGGTTCAAGCAATTCTCCTGCTTCAGCTGGGACTACAGGCATGTGCCACCACCCTCAGCTAATTTTTGTTATTTTTAGTACAGATGGGGATTTCACCATGTTGGCCAGGCTGGTCTCAAACTAATGACCTCAAGTGATTTGCCCACCTCAGCCTCCCAAAGTGTTGGGATTACAGGTGTGAGCCACTGTGCCCGGCCTGAGACCTGCCTTTCTAAGTGCGTGGGAGGTGGGTCAGCTTACTGTTGCCTGCTCTCCCCCACTCACTGTCAGACTCTTCTGTGCAACACAGGCAGCTGCACTTCTTCCTGGAGAATTACCTGAGCAGCCAGAGGATCGGCCCCCAGCCACTACTGGGGTTACTTGCCCTGCATGTGGAGAGCCAGAGCATGGACCTGCCTGACCCAGCCCCTACCTGGCTTTGCTCCGCCACCCACCCTGGCAGCTTAACACAAGGAATACAGACTTTTGGGAGCTCTATAGACCCACCTATTGCCTGAGATTCTAGAATACCTCTCCTGAGTGACATAAGGCAAGTACAAATCCCACCCACTACTACCACAGCTGACACTCTTTTGCAAGCACCACCTCCTGGCTGGAGGCCAACTGATACAGTCCATTACAGTATTCTCAGGTAAAATAATACAGAGCCCAGGAAGGAGAAAATTTGTGTGTGACCTTGGCTATCACCATTGCCTACAGCACCCTGGCTAACCAGGAGGTTCTGAGTTTGTCCACATGACCAATTCATTATTATTACTACTACATTGGCACTTGAGAAAAAGTCAACACACTAAGCCTATTTATAACTAAGGAATCTCACAATCTATGTCACTCCCCTGCCCATCCCCATCAGAGCTGGTGCTGGTACCTGTTCCTGGGAGACTTGAGGACAGATTATATCACTGGATCCCTTGTAGACATGCCCCCACACCAGCCTGGAGTGTGGCAGCCCCATTGGGTGGCTAGACCCAGAGGAGCAACAGCATTCACAATAGTCTGACTCTCAGAGACCTCTACCTCTGGGGGGAAAGTGAGTGCATCACAACAAGGAAATACCCTGTGGGACAAAATAATTCAGACAGCAGGCCTTGAGTCCCAGAATTCTCTGCTGGCGAGATGTTTCTTTCAGAAACGCACAGGTGCGGTGCTGGGCTCAGGGGGGATGTCTACAGCTTTCCCCCAGTAGTCAGGCAGCCCTGGCACTTGTGAAAGGTCTTGGAGAAGGAGACTTCTTTTCCCCCTAGTCCGTCACTGCAGACACATTTGGGTCTTCTCCCTTGGGAGCTTAGCATGGGTGCACCTATAGACAACCTTTCTAGAAAACTTTAGGGTGACTGCATCACTACAGGAAGAGTACCCTCAAGGTTCAGGCTTGCATGAGAGGGAGAGTTACAACCTCTCTCTACTTGGAACATCGACATTCCTGCAGATGAAAAGAGGTGTCTGCCTGATTTGAACGTCTGAAACACTGGACCAGGAGTGTGATTGGGAGGTGAATGGCTTTCCTGCTGGCCCTGCAGTGGAGCTGAGGTAGCTCCCGCCCTTCCCCCTGGTAAGACCTCAGTGCATTTCACTGAGAGCTACCCCAGCCACCTCTGCCAAAGCTGAAACCTCTACCCACCATTGGGTATTGCATTTACTTACTTGCTTTAGCCATAACCAGTTTCTACTCAGAGACACCTCCTCTACTGGCCTGAAGCCTGAACTGTTCAACCCAGTAAATAAAATACTGCAGTAAAAAATAAATTTTAAAAGAGCACACCACGGGGAAATGAGAAAGCCTCAAGAGACCTCTGCCATTCCAACCTCACAGGAGACAGTGAACTTGCTCACATAAGCACACTGTTACCATAACCAGCGTCTGAGAAAGCCATCATACAAAGACTCTCTATAACTAAGGAACAGAGTCTTCATCCCTAAAGCACCAAGAGCCAAATTAGGCTACAGTAAACTATAAACATAAAGTCACATTGCTAATGGGGGGGAGGGGAAGAAATTTTAAAAGAGAGTAATATCAAAAATAAATTCAATAATAATTACAAGAAATAGTCTACCCAAATGAGAAGAAACCAGAAAAATAATTCTGGCAATATGACAAGACCATGTTCTGTAACACCACCCTCTACCAAAAGATCACACGAGCTCTCCAGCAATGGATCTAAACGAAGGTAAACTCTTTGAAATACCTTTTCAAAAGGTTGACTATTAAGCTACTCAAGGAGATACAAGATAAAAGTGAAAATCAACATAAATAATTTTTTTTTAATTCAGGATATGAATTTTAAATTTTCCTTTTTTTTTTTTTTTTTAGACAGTCTCACACTGTTGCTCAGGCTGGAGTGCAGTGACATAATCTCAGCTCACTGCAACCTCTGCCTCCCGGGTTCAAGTGATTCTCCTGCCTCAGCCTCCTGAGTAGCTGGGATTACAGGCATGTGCCATCAAGCCCAGATAATTTTTGTATTTGTGCTAGAGACAGAGTTTCACCATGTTGGTCAGGCTGGTCTCGAACTCCTGACCTCAGGATCTCCCTGCCTCGGCCTCCCAAAGCACTGGGATTATAGGCGTGAGCCACTGCACCCAGCCCAATTAAAAAATTTATAAATAAATACTTTAAAGAAAAACCAAATGTGGAAATGAAAGACATATTTGGGGAATTATAGAATGTAGTGGAAAGCTTTAACAATAAACTAGACCAAGTAGAAAAAAGAATTTCAGAGCTTCAAGATAAGGTTTTCAAATTAACCCAATCAGACAAAAATTTTTAAAAAATAATCAAAAGAAATTAACGAAGTCTCTAAGAAATATGGGATTATGTAAAATGGCCAAACCTAAGAATAAGCAGTGTTCCTGAGGGAGAAGAGAAGGCAAAAAGTTTGAAAAACTTATTTGAGAGAATAGTTGAGAATACCTTCCAAAGAACCATGGGAGATTCATTGCAAAAAGGACATCACCAAGGCCTATAATCATCAGGCTATCCAAAGTCAATGTGAAGGAAAGAATTCTAAGAGCAGTGAGAAAAAAGCCTCAGGTAACTAATAAAGGAAAACTTATCAGACTAACAGCAGACTTCACAGCGGAAACCTTACAAGCCAGAAGGGATCAGGGGCCAGTCTTCAGCCTCTTTAAACAGAAAAAACTGTCATTCAAGTATTTTGTATCCTCCAAAATGAAGGAGAAATAAAGTATTTTCAGGCAAGCAAGTGCTGAGTGAAGTTGTCACTTAACCCACTGGTTCTACAAGAAATGCTAAAAGGAGTTCTAACTTTTGAAACAAAACCTTGATATGCACCAGACTAGCACATCCTAAAAGCATAACAGTTACAGGGCCTATAAAAAAATAACACAACAAAGAAAACAAAATAAGTAACAATCAACTTGATGATTGGAATCATACCTCACATCTCAATATTAATGTTGAACATAAATGGCCTAAATCCTCTACTTAAAAGACAGAGATTGGGCCAGGCTTGGTGGCTCATGCCTATAATCCCAATAATTTGGGAGGTGGAGGTGGGTGGATCACTTAAGGGCAGGAGTTTGAGACCAACCTTGCCAACATGGCAAAACCCTGCCTCTACTAAAAATACAAAACATTAGCCAGGCATCGTGCACGCTTGTGGGCCCAGCTACTCAGGAGGCTGAGACATGAGAATTGGTTGAATTCAGGAGGCAGAGGTTGCAGTGACCTGAGATTGTGCCACTGCACTCCAGCTTGAGTCGGAGTAGAGTAGAGACGGGATTTTGCCATGTTGGCCAGGTGGTCTCAAACTCCCAACCTCAGGTGATCTACCCGCCTTGGCCTCCCAAAGCGCTGGGATTACAGGCATGAGCCACCGTGCCCAGCCAGGAGTAGCTATTCTTATAGCAAATGAAACAGAATTTAAAGCAACAATAGTAAAAATAAATAAATAAAAAATAAAGAAGGTCATTAAATAATGGTAAAAGGGTCAATCCAACAAGCAATTATAATCTTAAATATATATGCACCTAACTCTGGAGTTCCCAGATTCCTAAATCATTTTCTACTGGACCTAAGAAATGAGACAGACAGAAACACAATAATTGTGGGAAACTTTAACACTCTACTGATAGAACTAGAGAAATCATTGAGATAGAAAGTCAACAAGGAAACAATGGACTTAAACTACTCTAGAACAAATGAATCTAACAGATACAGCATTCTATCAAAAACAGAAGTATATTCATTCTTCTCATCAATATATGAAACATTCTTCAAGACAGACCAGAAGATAGGCCATAAAAGGAGTCTGAGTAAATTTTTTAAAATGGAAATCACATCCATTATCTGCACAGACCACAGTGGAATAAAACTAGAAATCAACTTCAAAAGGAGCCCTCAAAACTATACAAACACATCGAAATCAAACAATATGCCCCTGAATGATTTTAGGGTTAACAACAAAATCAAGATGGAAATTTTAAAATTTTTTGAAATGAATAATAATGGTGACTCTAGTTATCAAAACCCCTGAGGTATAGCAAAAGAAGTGCTAAGAGAAAAGTTTATAATGCTGAATGCCTATATAAAAAAATCTGAAAGATCAAAAATTGACAATCTAGCATCATACCTCAAGTAACTAGAGAAACAAGAACAAAGCAACCAAATCCAAAGCTAGAGTAGAGGAAAAAAATAGCAAAGATCAGAGCAGACATAAATGAAATTGAAACAAAGAAAAAAAATACAAAAGATCAATGAAACAAAAAGTTGCTTCTTTGAAAAGATAAACAAAATTGATAGATCATTAGCAAGATTAACCATGAGGAGGGAAGATTCAAGTAAGCTCAATTGTAAATGAAAATGAAGACATTATAATTGACACCACAGAAATACAAAAGATCATTCAAGATTACTATGAACACCTCTATGCATACAAATTAGAAAATCTAGAGGAAATAAATACATTCCTAGAAACATACAACCTTCTTAGATTAAATCAGGAAGAAATAGAAACCTTAAACAGACTGGTAACAAGCAGAGAAGTTGAATCAGTTGTAAAAAATTTGCCAACAACAACAACAAAATGCTCAGGGCAAGATGGACTCACAGCTGAATTTTACCAGTCATTCAAAGAATTGGTACCAATCCTGCTGAAATTATTCCAATAGAGAAGGAAGGAATCCTCCCTAACTCATTCTTTGAAGCCAGGATTACCCTGATATCCAAACTAGGTAAGAATATAACAAAAAAAAGAAAAGTATAGTCCAATATTCCTGATGAACACAGATGTAACTCCTCAAGAAAGTACTAACTGAGTCCAACAGCACATCAAAAAGATAATATATCATGTTCAAGTGGGTTTCACCCCAGGAATGCAGGGATGGTTTAATATATGCAAGTCAATAAATGTGATACATCACATAAGCAGAATTAAAAACAAAAACCATGTGACCATCTCAATATATAGAAAAAAAGCATTTGATAAAATCCAGCATCCTTTTATGATAAAACCTTCAACAAACTTGGCATAGAAGGGACTTACTTCAAAATAACAAAAGCCATGTATCCCACAGCCAGCGTCATACAAAATAGGGAAAAGTTGAAAGCATTCCCACTGAAACGGGAACAAGACAAGAATTTCCACTTTCACCACTTCCATTCAGCATAATACTGGAAGTCCTAGCCAGAGCAATCAGGAAAGAGAGAGAAATGAAGAGCATCCACATTGGAAAAGAGGAAGTCAACCTATCACTATTTGCTGATGATATGATTGTATGCCTAGAAAACCCTAAAGACCTCTCCAAATTTAATGGATAAGTTAATTCAGTACAAGAAGAACTACAAAATATTGCTGAAATAAATCACAGATGACACAAAGAAATGGAAACACATCCCATGTTCATAAATTGGAAGAATCAATATCATGAAAATGAACATACTGCCCCAAGCAATCTACAGATTCAATGCAATTCCTATCAATGTACCAGCATCATTTTTCACAGAATTAGAAGAAACAATCCTAAAATTCACATAGAATAAAAAAATGCCCATATAGCTAAAGCTAACCTAAAAAAAAAAGAACAAATCTGGATGTATCACATTAACTGACTTCAATTACACTACAAAGTTATGGTTATTGGCATAAAAGTAGACACATAGGCCAATGGAACAGAAAAGAGAATTCAGAAACAAAGCCAAATACTTCTAGCCAACTGATCTTTGTCAAAGCATACAAAAATATAAATTGAGGAAAGGACACCCTCGTTAATAAATGATGCTGGGAAAACTGGATACCTGTATACCCACATGCAGAAGAATGAAACAAGACCCCTGTCTCTCATCTTACACAAAAATCAACTCAAGATGGATTAAAGACTTAAATATAAGATCTGAAACCATAAAAATTCTAGAAGATGATCTAAAAAAAACCTCTTCTGGACATTGAAACAGGCAAAGAATTATTTCTTTCTTTCCCCCCTTTTTTTTTTTTTTTTTGGACATGGAGTTTTGCTCTTGTTGCCCAGGCTGGAGTGCAGTGGTGCAATCTCAGCTCACCATAACCTTCATCTTCCGGGTTCAAGCTCCTGCCTCAGCCTCCTGAGTAGGTGGGAATATAGGTATGCACCACCATGCCTGGCTAATTTTGTATTTTTAGTAGAGATGGGGTTTCTCCATGTTGGTCAGGCTAGTGTCAAACTCCCGACCTCAGGTGATCCTCCCACCTCGGCCTCCCAAAGTGCTGGGATTATAGACATGAGCCACCATGCCCAGCCAGAATTTCTAAGACCCCAAAAGCAAATGCAACAAAAACAAAAATAAATATATGGGACCTAATTAAATGAAAAAGCTTCTATACAGCAAAATAAATACTCATGAGAGTTACCAGACAACACGGATTAGGAGAAAATATTTGCAAACTATGCATTAAACAAGAGACTAATATCTAAAACCTACAAGGAACTCAAACAAACCAGCAATTAAAAAAAATCCCATCAAAAAGTAGGCAAATGATATGAATAGACATTTCTTAAAAGAAGATATAAAATGGTCAAGAAGCATGAAAAAATGCTCAACGTCACTAATCATCAGAGAAATTCAGATTAAAACCACAGTGAGATATGACATTATTCCTGCAACAATGGCCCTTATTAAAAAGTCAAAAAACAATAGATGTTGGCATGGATGTGGGGAAAAGGGAACACTTATAAACTGCTGGTCAGAATATAAATTAGTACAACCTCTGTGAAGATTCCTTCCTTCCTCCTTTCTTTCCTCCCTTCCTTCCTCCCTCCCTCCCTCCCTTCATTCCTTCCTGTCTCCCTTTCTTCCTTCCCTTCCCTCTCTGTCTCTCTCTCTTTCTTTCTTTTTCTTTCTTTCTGTCTTCTTTCCTTCCTCCCTCCCTCCCTCCCTTCCTTTGTAATACAAAAAGTGTGTTTATTGCAGCACAGTTCACAATTGCAAAGACATGGAACCAACTAAAGGACCCACTGACCAGTGAGTGGATAAAGAAAATGTGGTCTATATACCATGGAATACTACCCAGTGATAAAATGGAATGAAATAATGTATTTGCGGCAACTGAATAGAGCTGGAGTCCACTATTCTAAGTGAAGTAACTCAGGAATGGAAAACCAAATACCATATGTTCTGTCTTATAACTGGGAGCTAAGTTATGGGTACACAAAGGCAGACAGAGTGGCATAATAGGACTTTGGAGAGACAGAGAAAGGAAGGCAGGAGTGGGATGAGGAATAAAAAATTACGTATTGGGTACAATGTATAATACTTGGGTGATGTGTACACAAAAATCTCAGACTCCACCACTATACAATTCATCCATATAACCAAAAACCACTTGTACCCCAAAAGCTATTGAAATAAGAAATATTAAATAATAATAATAATAGATTCTTGAGAATTTTTCTGGGATGTAGTTAAATTAGTTGAACATAGTCTGATCCTTTCATGGCTTACTTTTAAGATTTGTTAGTTGGTCTTAGGGCAGGGTTCATTATTCTTCACAACTAAGGGAAGACATTTTACCAAATGTTTTGTCAGTTATAAGGTTTTTCAGTTTGACTAGTGAGAGTGGGTACTATACTCCAACCTGTGTGAGTACGAACTATTATTAGCTCTAATTATTTTGGATGGGTCCTTCCCCGCAGCAGTCTTCAGTACTCTGTCCTGTAAACTCTAGCTACTTTGTTTTCTCCAGATTCTCAGCTCCATCTCCTCAACTCAGGGATGCTTTGAAGCTCCTCTTCCGTTCCGTTTTCTGCACTGTGGCCTGAAGCCGAGGCAATCATTGCACATCTTATTTGTTTCCCATCTCCCAGCAATCAATGTTTATTGCTGCCTGATACCTAGTAACCTGAAATTGTTGTTTCATCTATTTCGTCGTTTTGGATTGGTTGTTTCAGGCAAGAGGGTAAATCTGTTCTTATGACTCCATCTTGGCCATAAGCACAAATTTTGAGGACTAATTTTTGTCATGGACTTAGATTTATTAGGACTCCATCTGTGGATCATTCTCTACTGTTTTTCCTCTTATTGACAAATAATATTTATGAGATGACAGAACAAGATAAAGTTGAGTTTGGATGAAGACTACTATACCACCAAGATCTTTTAGTGACAGAAGTCGAATCAGAAAGTCCAAAGATATCAATCAGTAAAATATAATTTTCTCAGGAAAAAAATCAAATTCAGTGCTTGGAAGCTTCAATGAAATCATATCTCAGACCCAGAATATGATTCATCTCTCCACCATAAGGCAGGAATTGCAAACAGAAGAGGCGTACAGGGCCCTCAGACATGCACACCAGTCGTTTGGCTCAGGGGTCCTGGTCGGTAGCAGCTGAACCTTGCTGGGTTCTCTAAACTGTGGACAAGCCTGCTTCTCACATTAAAAAAAAAAAAGTATTATGATATAAACGAATGAACTTCATAACTTACAGAACCAAGAGAATACATTTCAATTCTGAAACATCAGGGAAAATGACTGCATAATTTTTATTGTTCAGTGGTTGATCTTGAAATATCAAAAGTGGGGAAAGTCTTTGGACTGATTGGTTTCTTAATGTGGGGGTTGACTCTGGTTCTGAACGAAGATGGAAGTGTTTATGTGAGTCCTTTTCTTTTTCATCTTTTTTTATTTTTATTGTTTATTTTTTTGCTTTAAATACTTTATTATTATTATTATTTTGTTTGTTTGTTTTTTAGAGAGAGAGGAGGGGAGGGCTTATATGAGTCCTAAGACATTCACAGTTGGAACTGGAAGTAGTTCTTCCAGTTCTGAGTTTGGCATGATGGATGGAGGTGGTTGGTCTGGTTCTAGCCTGCTAACACCCAGTAAGCCCTATGTAATATTAGCTGCTATTACAGACGCAGACAGGTAGAACTAGCATAACCTACTGTAATCTGTGTGCTCATAGCAAGGCATATGTGGGTAGCATGCCCCAAATGCTCACTGCTGTACTCGCCTGAGTTTGATTGACTGTGTGTCACAAGCGTGGTATTCCCCCCCCCGCCACCACTGTGGTTTCTTTTTATGTTTTTTATTTTGTGTTTGGCAAACATATCTGATGAGAGGGTTTAAGAAAAGGGTAGCAGAGAAACCTCATGCTGGATATTAACATGCAATTTTTACATTAACTAGAGGAGCCTTCAAAGAAAGAGTTGTGGAAATAGGCAGTTAGGGATTGGTGACAGTCTACTGAGAAGAATAGTCTACTTATTCAGCCCAGGAGGTAAAACTGACCAGAAATTGAATAAATGGGGCTGAGAAAAACATGTTTCCAAAGGTGTGCAATGGGGAGATTTGAGATTTAGGTAAGTGAGTATCAACTTAAAATGCTGTGGCATGCATCTCCATAGGGTCCATGTCATAATGATATCAGCCATAGCTGACACAATTAATATTGTCATTTCTAGATGTACACTTCTTCCATGAAACAAGGCACACACAAAAATGTATCTCTTATCAATACAGTCTGCTGCAGGTCTAGGCAGTTTTCCAAGGTGACTGCTATCTATATGGTGACTCCGTGATGTAGACATGATCCTATAGCCTGCACCCTCTAGAAAGCATGGACCCCTCGGTTAAAGGTCAGGAGAGGAAAGAGACTGCCTTAAGCTTGGAATTGCTGTATATTTTAGTATATTTCACATTTTAGTGGACAGAAACAGTCACATTACTCGCCCAAGCACAAAGGGACTGAGAAGTAGAGCCCACTGCAAGCAAGCAAAGGAAAAAGACCTGACTGTTGGAGAACACTAAGTACTCACTTTGCCTCCAGAGTTGGGGCGTATATGGCCTCATGCCTTATTTACCACTCAATGTGGCTTAGCGAACACTCACTCACCTTTCTGGCTTTGGGTCAAATGATTAACCACTTCATATTTACCTCTCCCATTAGACCATAAACTCTGGCCTACTTACTCTGTCTTGCTTCCCAACCCATAACACATACAGTACCAAGTGTTTAGTTAGATGGGTATTTGTAAATTAACCACTACTTTAGGTAATGACAGAAGGCATCTGGGAATTTTTTTTCTGGATCTTGTCAATAACATGTTTCATTCACTATAAAAATGTTTTAAAGTTATAGACCAGGTGTGGTGACTCACCCTTGTAATCCCAGCACTTTGAGAAGCTGAGGCAGGCGGATCACTTAAAATTAGGAGTTCAAGACCAGCCTGCCAACATGGTGAAACACCGTCTCTACTAAGAATACAAAAATTAGCTGGGCATGGTGGCGGGTGCCTGTAACCCTCCCTACTGGAGGCACTGAGACGGGAGAATTGCTTGAACCCGGGAGGTGGAGGTTGCAGTGAGCTAAGATCACGCCACTGCAATTCAGCCTAGGCGACAAGAGAGAGACTCCATCTCAAAAAGCAAAAAAGTTATAGACAGTCTGATTTCACAGGTGGCAGACAAGAAGTGGCAAGACATTTACATGGTATGGTATAGGTGCTACATGGTATAGGTGCTACAGATTATCAATACCTACTCTAGTTTCTGATATTGGGTTATTGGCTTGTTCATGGCACAAAATTCCACCAGATAATATTAATTATTAGAAAGATAGATTATTAAAATAGGCTGGGCACAGTGGCTCATGCCTATAATCCAAGCACTTTGGGAGGCCGAGGTGGGCAGATCATGAGGTCAGGAGATCAAGACCATCCTGGATAACATGGTGAAATCAATCTTCACTAAAAATACAAAAAATTAGCCAGGTGTGGTGGCATGTGCCTTTAGTCCCAGTTACTCAGGAGGGCGAGGCAGGAGAATCACTTGAACCAGGGAGGTGGGGGTTGCAATGAGCTAAAATCCCGGCACTGTACTCCAGCCTGGGCGACAGAGTGAGACTCCATCTCAAAAAATAAAAATAAAAAATAATAATACTCCATTTCTTTAAAATTTTCTTCAATTTTTTTCTGACTCTAAATATAATATGTATGGATTCTAGAAAAATTAGAAAGTAAATTTATAAACAAGTCTTAATTTCAGTGTTCAAAAACCATTGTATTATCATTGTGGCATACTTATTTTCAGACCTTTATCAACATGTGTATCATCGCGTAGTTGAGCTCCAGCAGTAAAATCGATTTTTATCTAGAAGTTTTTTAACATTTTGTCATGGCATTTTCATTTTTAACTAAAGTTTTTTAAAACATTATTTTAAACAGCAACATAACTTATCTCTCTATGTTTAAATGATAATTTACTAAACCATCTTTTTAATAGTGGACATTTAGATTGTTTGCAAAAGCTTATGACTACATATAAAGCTGCAATAAATATTGTAATGCACAAACATTTTCAAACATTTTTCTATGTTTTGGAGTACTATTATTTCACAGAAGGAAAACATCAATTAAAGGTTATGAGCATTTACACAAGCACCTTTAAGTGAGTTGAGAGTTTTGGGATTGTTTTTGAGATGGAGTCTCTTTCTGTGCCTAGACTGGAGTGCAGTGGAGTGATTTTGGCTCACTGCAGCTTTTATCTTCTGGGTTCGAGAGATTTTCATGTCTCTGCCTCCCCAGTAGCTGGGATTATAGGCACACTCCCCCATGTATGGCTAATGTGTGTGTGTGTGTGTGTGTGTGTATGTGTGTGTGTGTGTGTTTAATAGAGATGGTGTTTCACCATGTTGGCCAGGCTGGTCTCAAACTCCTGACCTCAAGTGAACCACCCACCTTGGCCTCCCAAAGTGCTGGAATTACAGTTGTGAGCCACCATGCCTGGCCCCTAAGTGAGTCAATATTTTTAAACAAATTATCCAACCTGCTTACTATTTTGTCAAGCATAAGTATGGAGTATGAGCTCCAGGGAGTTTAAAATACTTACCCTTCTTTTTTTAAAGACAGAGTTTTACTCTGTTGCCCAGGCTGGAGTACAGTGGCCTGATTTCAGCTCACTGCAGCCTTGACCTCCCCAGACTCAGGTGATCCTTTTACCTCAGCCTCCTAAGTAGCTGGGACTACAGGTGCCTGCCAACATGCCTGGCTACTTTTTGTATTTTTTGTAGAGACAGGGTTTTGCCATGTGGCCCACACTAGTCTCAAACTCCTGGGCTCAAGCAATCCCATCGCCTCAGGCTCCCAAAGTACTGGGACTACAGGCATGAGCCACCGCGCTGGCCTAAAATACATAGGTGTTTTATGTAGGAATCAAAACAATATTATAAAGTATTGATAACTCCTATACAATCAGCATTACCTCACCCAACGAGACGATAATAACAGAGCCAGCATGTCCACACTGCCTTATGTAGCAGGTTCTTAACACGCAAGAGAGAAACATCTAAACCCATCTAGAATCCTCCAAGTTACAAAAGTACTTCAACATATAGTTTTCCCCCACAAATTTCCATATTTGCATTGGCTAAAGCACTGCAGAAACAATTCTTTTCAATCATCCTTTGTTCCTTTCATATTGAATAAATATGGCAGAATAATTCATACAACAGAGTCACTGCCCAATTCAGTATTCTTTTATTCTCTCATTTATTCAAAACCAACTTTTCTGGCTAGTAATGGTTACTTTATCTGCTCTTTACTTTTTCAACACTAGCTTGCTTTTGGAGTCCATGTTAAATAACCATGTTTTTATTATTCATTGTGAGTTTTCACTGATGAGAAGGGAACCACAAGAAACAATTACTGGACAGTCCTGGAGCTCTGGCATCAGCTGAATGACTCTCTCAGGTACCATCTTTAAACATCCACTAATCCAAAATGACAATCTATTCTCTATGCCAAGGGCTTCCAGGAATTATGTGTGAATGCACAACCATGAACAATAAATTCACACCTTTCAAAGATCTATTATGAATTTTTTTCAAAGCATATTAAGAAGCAGGACAGTTATAATTGTCCCCTTTGTGCAGAGAAGGAAGATAAGACTAGTAAGTAGATAATTGTCTTGGCCGAGGTCATATTGTCCATAAGTGGGACTGCTGTGATGAGTCTCAGACTCAGGAATAGAACGCATTAGAAACAGAATCTTCATTATATACATGAGCAGATGGAATGAAGCTGAGTAAGACATTATTCCCGAGAATCAATGAGATGTAAATATAGGTGGAAATAAGAGTAGACAAGAGAATAGGAAATCAAATCATCCTACAGAACAATCCTTACAGAATAATAACTGCACAAGAGATGACCTCAATTCACTCATGAAGGGAAGGGAAAATGAACTGATATTTTTGCCATATGCTGGCTGAAGACGTGGAGGAAATTGCAAGCCAATTTGAGTTGAAGGCACATCGCAGGAGCTGACAGCACAATTTCTTTTCCCATCAATATTCACCCCCGCCCCACCTCCACCTCACAAGGGACCTGCCAATGTAGACATCCAAAAAAAAGTATATCTCAGTTAAGAATAGAATGTTATGTTGTGCAGCAGCATAGAAATAAAAAAGAAGTTTCCAATACAGTCTAGTTTTTATCTCTTGACAAATGGTATAATTGAAAATAGTACCCTACATAAAAGTTAAAAATATTTATCTTTCAGAATGCAATGTACATATTTGTTCAAATATGGGTATAATTAACTGGACAAACTTCTCTCTGCTTTTTAATTCAAGGTTTATATTCAAATGCATCATTTCTTTTTTAACTTTTTTTTTAAAGTCCAGGGGTACATGTGCAGTTTGTTTAATAGGTGAAGTTGTACTATGGGAGTTTGTTGCACAGTTTATTTCATCACCCAGGTATTAAGCCTAGTACCCATGAGTGATTTTTCCTGATCCTCTACCTCCTCTCACCCTCCACCCTCTGATATGCCCCAGTGTGTGTTGTTCCCCTCTATGTGTCCATGTGTTATCATTTAGCTCCCACTCATAAGTGAAAACATGAGGTATTCAGTTTTTTGTTCCTGTGTTAGTTTGCTAAGGATAATGGCCTCTAGCTCCATTCATGTTCCTGCAAAGAACATGATCTCATTATTTTTTATGGCTGTGTAGTATTCCATGGTATATGTGTACCACATTTTTTTGATCAAGTCTACCACAAATGGACCTTTAGGTTGATTCCATGTCTTTGCTATTGTAAATAGTGTTTCAAATGCATCATTTCTTAGTAATGTATAAGATAATACAAATTCAGTTTTGTTAAGCTTGATTAATGTTTATTGAGTCCAAAACTAATTGTGCTACTGGAACTAAAGACATAAATTCCCTTATTACTGACATAAACCATAACTCTCAGTTGAGGGAAAGCCGTAAGAAACAGAACTCCAAGAATACAGTATATGTAGAAACCAGGAGTGGTAGGGTTGCAATAGGAGTAAGGTTGCATTTGGAGTCAGAAGACCTCAATAGAGCCCAGCTCTAACATGTACGATCTCTGACCCTCAGTTTCTTTCTCTGTGAAAGGGGGATACAATGGTATCGATTCTTTCTGCCTCTCAGGATGATGTGAGGATCAAGCAAGGCATAGTTCAGAGACAATAAAATACTATATTGATGTAAGATATTATTACCAATATTACAATCATTACTGGCTGTAGAATGGCTCTCTTTCTTCACAGGTTATTTTTGGGGTGACAACAGCTTTGGTCCACTTTGGCCATTCAGACAGTGAATGAGAGGTGAGATTCTGGAACATGGGAAAAGGGCAGGCTCTTATTTTGGGGACCTGTCCCAAATCAAAGCGGAGCTTCTGGTAGGATCTTGTGTTTGCTTGGGTTGGTTATTTTATATTTTGTTGTGAAAAGTAAGCAATGATAAACTGGGTGCAAAGCAGGCTCACCATGTGCTGGCTTCTGCTTCAGCCCACTGCATCTTGGACCGCGCTTTTACTACTTACCTGGGTCCAGCAAGACAGAACACTTGGATGCACAAGTTCTGTGAAGAGAGTTTATTACTCACAGACAGGCAGCAAGGGACAACAGATGCCTAGGATTCAGGACAGGCTGGTCTCTCAAGACTTAGGAAAGTTACCTAGGGCAGCTGGACTCTCATGTGCATGCATCCAACCCGCATCACAGCTGAGGAAGTCTGGACAGCAACCGCCTTGCATTTTGTACTTCAGGGTAATGTGACTTGCTGGGCTAAAGTGTTCAAAAGCATCCTGTGTGAAAGAGGGAGGGGGAAGGAACAGAGACCGAGCTGTTCTGGCCAGTTCTTCTTTGCCTCAGGATGTGCATTCCCAGTGCATTCTACAGTTATTGTTATTATTATTTTAAATAATGAGGTTTCATTCTGTTACCCAGGCTCACTGCAGCCTCTAAGTCATAGGCTCAAGCAATCCTCTCACCTCAGCCTCCCTAGCAGCTAGGATTCTAGGTGTGAGCCACTGCTCATGGCTTCTACTGTTGTTCTTAAGAACTACAAGTGAGAAAGTGGGGTGGACTGGGTGGTCCAAGGCCACTGGGAGAACCGTACTGCACTGGGTTAATAAATAAAAGAAAAATGGCAGTGGTAAATGCAGCTTGGCCTCAAATAAATGTTAAGGTCTATCTGAGCTTGCATAGATCTCTTCCTATTAAGTAATTAACACATTCATTCATTCAATATTTATGTATGACCTACTCTGTACTAATTTTGGCTTCATTTTAGCTTCCTTTATCTGAGCACGCTGTTGAGCTGTATGAAGATGGCTGCTTAGGCTATATGTCTCCAATGAGACTGTGAGTTCCTTAAGGTCAGGGGACATACCTCATACCTCTATTCTGTCCTCTGGAATGCTTAGCAGAGTGCTAAGAAAATTTAAGGAGCCATTTTTAGAAGACCCCATAATATTTTCACAGTTTGATGATTTTTTTTTTTTGAGACAGAATCTTACTCTGTGGCCAGGCAGGAGTGCAATGGTGTGATCTCGGCTCACTGCCACTTCTGCCTCCCAGGTTCAAGTGATTCTACTGCCTCAGCCTCCTGAGTAGCTGGGAGTAGCTGAGAGTATAGGCACATGCCACTATGCCCAGCTAATTTTTGTATTTTTAGTAGAGAAGGGGGTTCACCATGTTGTTAAGGCTGGTCTCAAACTCCTGACCTCATGATCCACCTGCCTTGGCCTTCCAAAGTGCTGGGATTACAGGCGTGAGCCACCATGCCTGGCCCACAGTTTGATGGTTTTTAAAGCATTGTGCTGCAGTTTGAGTTCTTTAGAAGGGGGTGCCCCTGAGTTGGAGATTAGAATGCTGGGAGTGGGTAGGGAGTGGTCTTGGGAGCAATGCCTGTAGAAGGAAGAAGGATAGATTGGGCAGGAGAAGATGAACTTCAGTGGCGCCTCAAGAAACTCCTCAGTTCATCCATGGGAAGTTCTGAAGCTAGGATGGCCTCCCAGAGTTGTTGCGAGTTGACGAGAGAGTCAGGCCTTTATTCCAGACACTGGAGGCAGGCTGCCTCCAGAAGAGATGTGACTTTGAGCAAGGTGGTGAGGAAATTCCAAACTAAGTTTTCAGCTCAAGAACAGAAAACCAAACACCGCATGTTCTCATTCATAAGTGGGTGTTGAACAATGAGAACACATGGACACAAGGAGGGGAACATCACACACCAGGGCCTGTCAGGGGTAGGGGGATAGGGGAGGGAAGCATTAGGAGAAATACCTAATGTAGATGATGGGGTACCAAACCATCATGGCACATGTATACCTATGTAACAAACCTGCACGTTCTGCACATGTACCCCAGAATTTAAAGTACAATTTTAAAAAATAGCTCTTCCAGTTCTAGGTATTTTGGAAGCTGCGGCTCAGGCACAGACATGGCCAAGTCCAAGAACCACACCACACACAACCAGTCTCGAAAATGATACAGAAATGGTATCAAGAAATCCCAATCACAAAGATATGAATCTCTTAAGGGGATGGACCCCAAGTTCCCGAGGAACATGCACTTTGCCAAGAAGCACAAGAAGGGCCTAAAGAAGATGCAGGCCAACAAAGCCAAGGCCATGAGTGCAGGTGCTGAGGCTATCAAGGACCTCATAAAGCCCAAAGAGGTTAAGTCCAAGATCCCAAAGGGTGTCAGCCACAAGCTCGATCGACTTGCCTACGTTGCCCACCCCAAGCTTGGGAAGCATGCTCATGTCCGCATTGCCCGGGGGCTCAGGCTGTGCTGGCCAAAGGCCAAGAATCAAACAAAGGCCTAGTTTGCAGCTCCAGCTTCAGTTCCAGCTCAGGCTCCCAAAGGTGCTCAGGCCTCTACAAAGGCTTCAGAGTAGAGAGCTCTGTCTGCCAACATGAGGACAGAAGGACTGGTGCGACCCCCAGACTACCATCTGCATGGAGTGGGATCCTCCTATGCTATTTGTACAAACAAACCTGAGAGAGGAAAAAATAAATAAACAAACAAATAAATAAAATAACATCTTTTATTTGACATTATTGTTTCATGATTATCTTCCAGGGCAAAAGTGAAGTCAAGTTTCTTGCCGCTCCCAGTGTAACAATAACAAGAGTAAAAATCACAGTATAACCTGCTGGGACTCTCAAAGAAAAAAAAAAGAAAGTGTTTGCTGGCACTATTCCCAGTAATGGAGGGAAAAAGTTCTTCAGTCTTGAAGGGGGATTTGAGCAGCACTTCACAATGTTCATTACTTATTGTAATATAGGTGCAAGACGATGCTAGAAGCCTTATCCAAGGAGAAAAAAGGTGAATCTTAATGCTGACATGTTATATCTCTCATATTGTTTCCTGAAAATATTATACATATGTTTTTTGAGACAGAGTCCACTCTGTCTCCCAGGCTGGAGTGCAGTGGTACAATCTCCGCTCACTGCAACATCCACCTCCCAGGTTCAAGCCATTCTTCTGCCTCAACCTCCCAAGTAGCTGAGATTGCAGGTGCCTGCCACCATGCCCGGCTAACTTTTTGAATTTTTAGTAGAGACAGGGTTTCACCATGTTGGGCAGGCTGGTTTCAAACTCCTGACCTCAGGTGATCCACCAGCCTTAGCCTCCCAAAGTGCTCGGATTACAAGCGTGAGCCACCGTGCCCAGCCGAAAAGATCATTTTTAAGTCACTGCCAAAAATATACCTAAAATAGAAGTTCCTCCCAAACATATGCTTTAGGGAAATATTTAAAAGCAAGCAAGCAAGCAAACAAACAAATTACAGTGGAAATGAAATTTGTGTTAGTATTAGCATGTATTAGTCAAGATGATTTGTTTCATGTGTTTGACCACAATTCAAATTAGTTCTGGAACAGGAAATTGTATTGTCTCTTGTAACCACACTTCAGGAAGGGCAAGGTTGCACGTAGACTTCAGCGACTCAGATGATAACAGATCACCTTTTTGTCTCTGCTTCTGTCTTCATATTGTCTAGTGATATGGTTTGGCTGCATCCCCACCCAAAACTCATCTAGAATCATAGTTCTCATAATCCCCACGTGTTGTAGGAGGGAGCTGGTGGGAGGTAATTGAATCATGGGGGCAGTTACTTCCATGCTATTCTTGTGGTATGAGTTCTCACAAGATCCGACGTTTTTATAAGGGGTTTTCCCCTACTTCACTCTACACTTGTCTCTGCAACCACGTGAAGAAGGACGCATTTGCTCCTCCTTCTGCCACAATTGTAGGTTTCCCGAGGCCTCCCCAGCCATGCTAAACAATGAGTCAATTAAAACTCTTTCCTTTATAGATTACCCAGTCTTGGGTATGTCTTCATAGCAGTGTGAAAACGGATGAACAGAGTCTGTATTCTCCCACACTCACTTCTTCCACACTGCTGGAAATATTGCTAACAGCAGTTTCCAGACTCATAGTTTCATCACTAGAGAGGACTTAAAACTTGATATCTCTGTCGTCAAATTAAAAACTCCTGGGGGAGGGGGAGAAATGCAAATTAAAACTACAGTGCAATACCACCTCACTCCTTCAAGAATGACCATTAATAAAAAGTCAAAAAGCAAGGTTATAAATTAGTACAACCTCTATGAAAAACAGTATGGAGAGTCCTTAAAGAATGAAATGTAGATCTACCATTTGATCCAGCAACCCCACGACTTAGTATCTAACCAGAGGAAGATAAGTCATTAAAGGAAAAGAATCTTTGCAGGTATATGTTTATTGCAGCGCCATTCACAATTGCAAAGATGTGGAACTGCACTAAGTGCCCACTGACTAATGAGTGGATAAAGAAAATGTGGTATATATACACCGTGGAATACTACTCATACCTTAAAAAAATGAAATAATGTCTTTGCAGCAACTTGAATGAAGCTGGAGGCATTATTCTAAGTGAAGTGACACAAGAGTGGAAAACCAAAAATTTAATGTTCTCACAAGTGGGAGCTGAGCTATGAGTACGAAAAGGCATGCAGAGTGATATACTGGCCTTTAGATACTCAGAACAGGAAGGGTGGAAGGGGGACTAGGGATAAAATAAACTACACATTGGCCAGGCACAGTGGCTCACGCCTGTAATCCCAGCACTTTGGGAGGCCGAGGTGGGCAGATCACCTGAGGTCAGGAGTTCGAGACCAGCTGGCCAACATGACGAAACCCCATCTCTACTAAAGACACAAAAAATTATCCAGGTGTGGTGG
>CAUYLG010056533.1:0-144040 GCA_963573385.1 Cacajao melanocephalus
GTGTGCATGCTGAGCAACACGACCGCCATCGCCGAGGCCTGGGCCCGCTTGGACCACAAGTTCGACCTGATGTATGCCAAGAGGGCGTTTGTGCACTGGTATGTGGGTGAGGGCATGGAGGAGGGCGAGTTCTCCGAGGCCCGTGAGGATATGGCTGCCCTGGAGAAGGATTATGAGGAGGTGGGCATCGACTCCTATGAGGACGAGGATGAGGGAGAAGAATAAAGCAGCTGCTGGAGCCTATTCACTATGTTTATTGCAAAATCCTTTCGAAATAAACAGTTTCCTTGCACGGTTTCTTGTCCCCTCTGTGAGTGCTTAAGCTTCTGCTGCCTTCCCCTTCATGCTGCTGCTGCCCTCACTGTTTGCTGCTAATGATCTTTATCCCTTCCATGGCTGAAGGTGAGACCTGCCAAGGGGTCCTTGCCAGGCCCAGGAAGCATAACCCCAGGGACTTTAAATCAAAGTCCTAGGGGTACCTGGGATAGGGAGGAAATGAGGACCAAATCCAGGCACAAACTATTGAAGGATGAATCTTCAGTTTCTTTCAAGTAGAAGTTTAATCCAGTAGTTTGTCTTTGAGAGTTAGACTGCTACCCTGTTCTTCCTGCCGCCTCAACATTTACCAACTCTGGAAGCAAGGCTTGGCCCAGGCTCCTCTGCATTATGAGGGTTTGGGAGTGGGGCTGGGCTGGCCCAGAGTTCCTGGGCATGGAGCCACGTCATAAGCTTGGGGGATGGGAGGGAACACAGGCGATCTCCTAGAGTTGTTTGTGCTACTGCACCTCTGAGCAGCTTTGCATAGCTTCCTGTCTTGCTGCTTTGCTGGAGCTGGGGCTGTGCCATTAAAAGTCAGGTCATCTCCCCTCTGTTTGTGATTTATTTCTGGCCTCAGCCTCAGTGCTAGCTGGTGGGAGACTCCTGCTAGGGCCCCGGGGAAAGCTTCAACTTTGCTAACAGGAGCCCCAGGCCCCATGCTGATGTCAGCCTGTAGGGTGGGCATGGTTGTGGGGGAGGAGGCTTGGATCACAAGAGCAGGAGATGCCAACCCTGCCCTTGCCTTTCCTCCCTGGTGATTCAGGGACAGTGCCCTTCCCTAGGGAACAGGTTTGACGCCCAGCTAAGACAGGGCCCCTGTTTACTCAGCAGAGTAGGCAAGAAGTGGCAGCTGGATACTGCCACACCACACTGCCCCATTAATCATTAACCATGTACAAGCTAGAACCATCAGGGAGACGTAGGCCAAAACAGCTGCCACCTCTACTCCCCTTAGGATGGGAGATTGTAACGTAGCTGTCCCAAAGCTTCTTCATGTGTCTCCACCCAGAGGCCCTTGCCTGGCAAACCGGCTGGGCTGCTTTGACAACTACTCAACCCAGGAGTGAAGGAAGGAAAGAACTAGTTGGGTGCTTTTAGGGGGCCTTAGTCCCAGTTTTGACACAGACAGACACCAGCTTAAGCCCAAGCAGCTTTACGTTTTGATCTAAGACAAACTAGAACTGTCCACTGCTAACCAACCTCCTTCTATGGAATGAAGTCACACCACTGCTGACTCTGCACCAGTCCCTCTTCTTCCCAGGCTGTTCACCTGGAAATGGCAACCAGACTTTGGGTGCCCTGCACCTCTTCTCTCACTCCAGGAACACTGAGAGTAAGATCCACACCAACCTGTTTCCACTTTATTCTTCTTTATACATTCTCCTGCTCCCAGATTTGGAGGCAGAACATGATATGAGCTCGGCAGTCCCAATCAGAGCCATGTTCCATACCCCAGCAGTTTCCCTTTTCCCAACCCCCACCCACCCCCACTCAGTAAGGCTCCTTGCCCAGGTTTTGCTCTTGAAGGTAAGAAAGCAGAAGAGCGGATGCAGGACTGAGATGACTGCCCTGACCCCGCTACCCCCAAGTGTAAGAGAGCAGTGTTGGATGGAATGGGGGGGAGATTCCAACAAGGGATGGGAACATCTTTCTAAGGCATGAGGGGCCACCTTCTCAACATGCCGATGCTTTTTCAGATTTGGGTAGTGTGCTGGCCAGGAGTTGGGGGCTGTAGCACCTCCAGCTGACTGAGTAGTTGAGGAATGTGAGGACGCTGCTGCGGGTCCACGGTCATCATCGAGGCCAGGAGCTGCCGCAATGCTGAAGAATGCCTGTGGAGGGAGGAGCTCAGGGAGACTGGATGATGCCTATCCACCAACTCAGCTAATACCAGGGAGGTGTCTGAAACGCCTGGCGCTGCATTCATTGCTTGCTCACCTGGGGCTTTGTGGGATGCTGAGTTGGTTCTGCACAGCAAGGGCCACACTGTCACCCTTCTGGAACACCATGTCATAAGGGCCTTCCCCAAACATCATGGCATAGAGCACACAGCCTAGGGACTGAGTATAACTTGGTTAGTCCCTAGAAGGGGACCAATGGAGGTGACATCTCTCTCCTTCTGTGGTAAAAGGAGACTATATAAGCTAAAAAGAATACGCTGATCTCAGCCACATGGCACTGCCAGGGCCCAGAGAAACTGCCAGTCGGCCAGAGGCCTCTGCAGCCCCTGCTTAGCCAGTGCCTTCAGTATTGACACTGAGCTGTATTCACCCTGTTCAAGGGCAGAGATTATACCACATCCGGTGCAATTGGGTACAGTATCAGTGACAGTTCCCAGGAAGGAAGTTGAAGTGGATGGGGACATATTGTGGCTCCTGGGGCCCCATGCAACAGAAACCAACGACCTACTCTACTCCACAGCGGGTACAGAGCCACAGCCCTCCCTACCCAGATGCCCACCTACATGCTCCTCACCCAGACATCAGTCCGCTCATCGATGACACAGTGACTCTGCACAGAGAAGAGTTCTGGGGCTCGGTAGGAGACGGTGCACCGTTGGGCTGCCCAGTCCTGGAACAGTGGTCCCAGAGCTCAAAAGTGGGGCACAGGGCATGGTCATGTGACCAAACTGGGGCATGCACCAGAAGGGGCAGAATGGGGAACTGGTGAGAAAAGGAGTATGGAGACTCTTTTACCTGCAGGGTCAGGGCCTGGCGGGAGCCCTCCACGTGGATGCATGCTTGATTCATGGAACCCAAGTCCATTAAAACTGGCTGCCCTTCGTCTCCAAGCAATATATTGGTGGGCTTCAGGTCTCTGTAGGGAAGTAGAAATGACCTGGACATCTCTGGACAGGAAGCCTGGAATCCCAGCGAGCAAAAGAATCATGCAGGCTGTTTCTTGAGAGAACAGAGACCTCCCATTTCTCTTAGTGAAGCTCTTCCTCTGGGCTCCAGCAAGCACACAGGGTCCTCCCACTGACCTGTGGGCATAACCCTTGGCATGAATGGCCTCAAGGCCTCTGCAGATTCCCATCAGCAGCCGAAGGATTTGATCCTCGGTCAGGAAGTTGCCTTTGTCCTTCAGCCTTTCTATCTCATTCCACAGCGTACCTCTCTGCAACACAAGTTTCCCTACAGTTGGAGATGTTTTTGGAGCCTCTGCTCCCTAGGCCTGATCCCTTCCGTGTGTCAAAGCCTATCAGTCCTTTCATGATACACACCTCAAACCCCAAATCTAAAGCGGCCAAACCCAGGACATGGTCCCTGCTTCCTAACATGCTGGACTGCTCACACAGCCCTTGGGTACGTGGCTCTGTTGTAACCCCCTCCATAACCAAGAGTCTTTCTGACCTTGAAGAATGGTAGCAGCAGCCAGGCCTCGTGCTTAGCACCCCGCTCCCTCAGACAGTAAGCCACGAGGTGAAGGATGTTGGGGTGATTGAAGAGGTGATGCATGTCGGCTTCTCGCTGGGCCTCCTCCCGGTCCTGCTGCTCGTGACACAGGATTCGCTTCAGGGCGTAGAAGTGTCCATCATGTAACCCTTCCACTAGGTCCACATAGCTGAACCCACTGTAGGCCAAAGGGGTCAATGAAGGGCCATGGTCATCTCCCACATGGCTTGGACCTAGAGAAATTTCCTGGTGGGGAGTGGGGTGTTCTTCCCATTTAGCAGAAACCCTCCCAAGATGTGGCTCTAAGTGAAATCTGAAGAATATTACACTGTGAGCTCCTCAGGAACAGAGATATAGAAATCTTTGAGGTCCTATGGTCATAATAGAGATCTCTGCACCTGACAGAAGTAAATAATAGCCAACACTTATCAAGTACTTATAAACCAAACACTGGGTGAGACATTTTATAACATTATCTCATTTAATCCTCACAACTCCATCAGTGAGGCATGATAATCATCTCCATTAAGCAGATGGAAAAAACCATGGTTTATCAAGGTCACAAGAAGTGGATTTAGCAGGCCTGGCTCCAGAATCCACCTTCTTGATACTGTGTAGCTAAGCTCTGTCAGGTGATTGAGAACAGGGATAGGGATAAAACCCTTGTGCCCCAAACATGTGCAGACCGCTACCCTTCAATGACCATAACCTTGAGGACTAGTTAATTGACTTCCAAACACTCACCCCTCCCCCAGTTTCTGGATGAAGAGGTAGCGCTTATTGTCAATGAGGACAGTTCCCCGAGAGCAGACACACAGCGCATGGCCCATAATGTCTCAGTCATCCTCTTCAAGGACGATCTGAGGCTACCGAAGAGCTCGTCCAGGGTGAGTGGGCTCTTCCAGGAGATGCGCTGGGAGCCCAGCGGATCATGCTGGAAAGAAAACAACGGCAGGGTCGCAGGTCTGGCACAATCCAGACGACCCCTGAAGTACCAATGAGGAGAGCTCAGGCCCAGGTCTCTGGAACCTACACTATTGTCTAGGGAAAACCGTCCCTGCTCCGTCGCCAGCTCCAAGGGTGGGGTCAGGGGCCTTACAGCCTCAGGACAGACACACAGTGGCTACCCAGCTACTTCCTCCAACCCCAGCCCACCTTTGGGCAGCACCGCTCCCATGCCCGTCGCCCCGCAAAAGCAGAGCACAGGGTAGTTTCAAAAGACGTGCGAGCCTCAAGCCCACTCCTGGCAGGGCCCACCCCTGGCTTCGGAGCACAGAACCCGGAATGGGCAAGCCCACACTCCCCTACTGACCTGGCTCGGCCAGAGCGCAGCGCCACGGACCGGAAGCAGCGCTGACATCATCAGTCCGCACCGGCGCAACGGCCCGCGATATCTTAGCAACTGCTAGGCAACCGGAGGATGTGAGGGCGCGGAGCTGAGAGGCCCGGGGAGGGCTAGGCCTGGGAGTGGACGGGTGGCAGGACCTTTGTGAGGGTTCTCTACTTGGCCTTCAGTAGGGGTCAAGACGCAGGCACCTGCGCCAAAGGGGAGCAAAGCCGGGCTCGGCCCGAGGCCCCCAGGACCTCCATCTCCCAATGTTGGAGGTAGGAGGCTTCATACCTCCAGCGCTCTGGGGCAGAAAGCGGCCGACTACACTGCAGCCCGGAGGGGGATCCAGGGAGGGGCGGGTCTGCTGGCTGGGACTCCTGATCCCGTCCAACTTTCCGGGCTCTGGCCTGTATCCCACTACCCTTAGTCTCAGTGATTCAGAGCTCAGGCTTGTGAACCAGACTTCCAGTTTCTAAATTGAATGTTAATAGCATGCTAGCTGTGTAACCTCGCGCAAGTTTCTTAACTTCTCGGATCCTTAATTTTGGTACCTGTAAAAAAGGTATAATAGTACCTAAGGTTAAGTAGCTTAACCGCGAGGCCAGACTGACTAGTTGAAATGCCAGCTCTGTTAACATAGTTGCCTGACCTCGGACAGGCTACTTAATGTTTCCGTCCTTTCCTCTCCTCCTCTGTGAAATGGAAATGATAATTATGTACCTCATGGAGTTGTTTGAAGAGTAAATGAGATGTACGGTGTTTAATACAATATCTGACACATAGCCTTCAGTACGTGTCAACAGTAATTATTATTACCCTGATCTTCACATCCCATGCTTGAGACTGTAAAAGCAAAAGGAACGGAAATTCACAAATTTCCAAGCCTTGGCACAAAGCAGTTGTCCTTGACATCTGTTGCCCAGGCAGGCAGGGTTAAGCTGGAGAGGGGTGCACTTCCAAAGAAGGTGGAATGTCCAGGAGGGAATGGCTGTTTTGCTGAAACAGGGCTCTCAGGAAAAAGATCCTTCTTAGGACCTGGTTGCCCCCTTCCACACCCCAGATCACCCTGAAGATTTTCCAGCAGTTTCCCTTGTTTCTGAACATGTTTTAGCCCTTTGGTTCTGACATTCATTCATCCAGATTTAACCTGCTATGTGCCAGGCCCTGTGCTAGAAGCTGAGGATTTGAGATAAACAGGGCACTCCCTGTCCTCAGGGAGCCCAGTCAAGTCAAGCCATGCTTCTCAATTTTGAAGGTGCCTAGGATCACCTGGGAATCTTGTTAAAATACAAATTCTGATTCTATAGGTCTGAGGTAGGGTCTGAGATAGGATCTGAGATTTTGCATTTCTTTCTTTTTTTCTTTCTTTCTTTCTTTCTTTTTTTTTTTTTTTTTTTTGAGACAGAGTCTTGCTCTGTTGCCCAGGCTGGAGTGCAGTGGCAGGATCTCAGCTCACTGCAGCCTCTGCCTTCTGGATTCCAGCAATTCTCCTGCCCAGCTACGCTAGTATCTGAGATTACAGGCTTGCGCCACCAGTCCCGACTAGTTTTTGTATTTTTTAGTAGAGACAGGTTTCACCGTATTGGCCAGGCTGATCTCAAACTCTTGACCTCAGGTGATCCACCTGCCTCAGCCTCCCAAACTACTGGGATTACAGGCGTGAGCACCGCACCTGGCCAGATTCTGTATTTCTTCTTCTTCTTCTTTTTTGTTGTTTTTTTTTTTTCATATGTGTAAATTTTATTTATAGTTGTATATAATTTTTAGTATTACAAAAATGATTCTGTAGTCAATAACAATAAATTGTAGTTAAAAATAAAACTGTAGAACTGAATTGATTGTAATGCAAAAAAAAAAATTCTAGAGGTGATTAATACCTCATTTAACTTAATGTGATTATATATTGTATACCTCTATGAGAATATGTATATATAACACATATGTACCCACAAAAATTAACACAAGTAAATTTAAATGTAAAAAAAGAGAATAACAATTTTACCTACAGGAATAATATTCCTTATTTGCAGGGTTATTGTTGTTTTTGAGACATTGTTTCACTCTTGTTGCCCAGGCTGCAGTGCAATGGCCTGGCTGGATCTCAGCTCACTGCAACCTTCACCTCCTGGGTTCAAACAATTCTCCTACCTCAGCCTCCTGAACAGCTGGAATTACAGGTGCCCGCCACCAGACCCAGCTAATTTTTGTATTTTTAGTAGAGATGGAGTTTCACCATGTTGGCCAGGCTGGTTTCGAACTCCTGATCTCAGGTAATCCACGAGCCTTGGCCTTCCAAAGTGCTGGGATTACAGACATGAGCCACCACGCCCGGCCCATATTCTGCATTTCTAACAATGCTCCCAGGTGACACTGATGAAGCTGATTGGTTAACTTTACTTTAGCATGATAAAGAGGATTTAACAAACTAGTAGAGTAGCAGTGGCTGCAGGCTGGAGAGGAGGAAGTCCAGGCTAACTGCCTGGCAACTTGAGGTGGTCTCCGCCCCCTTGTTCGCTGAGGTTCCCTCCCAGGAATCCGACACGTGACAGTCTGCCTGCCGTCTCCGACTAGAGGAGCCCTGTAAGCGCCATGGCTCCCAAGAAGCCACTCTGCCTTCGCTCCCTGCTGCTGCTGCACTTGGCACTACTTCTGCCCCAGGTAAGATGAGGCGGTTGAACCAGGTGAGGGGGGGGGCCGGGGGGCGGGGGGGGAGGTGCAGTGACGCGGGACCAGATCCAGCGGATAAGAGAAAGTCAAAAGTAACAACCAAACCACCCTCAGGGCTACTTCCATCTCCTCCGCTTTGGGTAGGCACTGACCCCTCGACCCTCCCTCCAGGCCTCTGCTGAGCAGGTCTCTTTCTCTTTGTAGGCAGACACTCGGTCATTCATAGTGGATCGTGATCATGACAGGTTTCTCCTAGACGGGGCCCCGTTCCGCTATGTATCTGGCAGCCTGCACTACTTTCGGGTACCGCGAGTGCTTTGGGCCGACCGGCTTTTAAAGATGCGATGGAGCGGCCTCAACGCCATACAGTTGTAAGAAGTGCTGGCAAGAGCCTCAAAGGGGTGGGATCTACCACCCACTTAGAAAGGAGGTTCGGGACGGGAAGACTGGCATGTTTTAACAGGGCTTAGAGCGCCAGGACTCCTAGGCCAAGGGTGGGAAAGGACAGGGCAGGACCTCCTTCCAGCCGTTTCCTGGAGATGCCCTGCAAGGCCTGAGCCCTTAGGCCTCCTGGTGTCTCTCCACCTTGAGGTCTGTTAACCTCTTCCTTTCTCAGTTATGTGCCCTGGAACTACCATGAGCCACAGCCTGGGGTATATAACTTTAATGGCAGCCGGGACCTCATTGCCTTTCTGAATGAGGCAGCTCTAGCAAACCTGTTGGTCATACTGAGACCAGGACCTTACATCTGTGCAGAGTGGGAAATGGTGAGTTAGCTGGAGAAGGGATAGAACCAGAGTTATACTTGTGTGGTTCCTAGACCACTCCTATCTGCCCACCTTCTAGGGCCATCTCCAGCACTATACTAAATTCCTTCCCTTCCTTCCTTCCCCACCACACCCCAAAACAAAACCTACATGCTTCTTTGTCGTCTTTATGTTTGTCTCAGGGGGGTCTCCCATCCTGGTTGCTCCGAAAACCTGAAATTCATCTGAGAACCTCAGATCCAGGTGAGTTGAGACAAAAGATTTGACACAGAAGCAAGTAAAATGGGCCATTTGGGTGCCAAAAGCAGAAGAGACCATTCCCAAATTGGAATTCATCATTCATATACCAAGTATTTCCTTCATGCCCAGCAGGATACTAGAAACTGGGGGACCAGACAGACCCCCATCCTTGTGCAGTGGAGCTTATAATATAGTTGAAGAAACTTATTTAAAAAAAAAATTAGCTGGGTGCAGTGACTGTAATCCCAGCACTTTGGGAGGCCAAGGCAGGTGGATCACGAGGTCAAGAGATGGAGACCATCCTGGCCAACATGGTGAAACCCCATCTGTACTAAAAATACAAAAATTAGCTGGGCATGGTGGCACACGCCTATAATCCCAGCTACTCGGGAGACTGAAGCAGAATTGCTTGAACCTGGGAGGTAGAGGTTGCAGTGAGCCAAGATCATGCCACTGCAGTCCAGCCTGATGACAGCGAGATTCATCTCAAATAAATAAATAAATAAATAAATAAAACAACTATTATTGTAAGCTGTAAAACTCCTATGCAAGAAAGAAAGTAAACAAGAAGTTGAGATATGAATGCCAGTGGGCCTCTTTTAGGTAGGCTGGTCAGAAAAGCCTTCTCTGAGAAGGTGGCATTTCAGTTGACTTCTAGGGAAGGGAAACACTGGCATTATGAAGAGTGAGGCAAGAACATTCTAGGTAGAAGGGATGATAGAGGTCCCCAGAGATGGGAAAGAACATGGCATGATTGAGGAACTGAAAATGGACCAGGATGGCTGGAGCATAGAGGGTAGGGAGACAAGAGTATATAACATGAAATCAAAGATGAGATGGAGACGGTCGATGCAGGACCTTGTGCACTACCGCAAACAACTTGCATTTTAGTCCAAGTACAGTAGAAAAGCATTGAGAAAATTTAACCAGAGATGTGACGTGATGTTTTAAAATAATTCAGCCTGGATGTGGGAAATGTATTCAGGGGCAAGGGCAGGGGTGGAGAAGCTAATTGGGAGCTATCACTTTAGCTGAGGGCAGAAATGATGGTGCCTAGACTAAGGCAATGGCACTAGAAACAGAAGGAAGAGGGCAGACCTGAGAGATGGTTTGGAGATAAAAATCGCCAGGACCTGCTGATAGATTTTGATTGGAAGGGAGGCGGTGAGGTGGTGTAGGTATGATTGGGAAAGAAAGGCATCAAGGCAAGGGGTGAACAACTTTAGGGGCAAATAATAGTTTTGTCCTGGTCATGTTAAATTTTCATGTCACACTCAAGTGACGATATTAAGTAAGCAGTGTATGAGTATGGAGCTTAGTGGAGTGGTCTGAGCTAGACATATGAATTTGGATGTCATCAGTCTAAAGATGGCATTTAAATCCATGGGTACTGAGACAACACCTGGGGAAAGTATAGAGAAAGAAGAGATGAGAACTCAAGATTAAGCTCTGGGGATGCCCAATATTTCAAGTTTAGATTTCACTTCAGGTACAGTTATCAAGGGAAAAAATTTATCTGATTTATAACTTTTTAAAATACTGCCCTGGAAAAATGCCTTATATCTGTGGGGACTCTATCCAGGTGCTGTTTCACTTCTTCTTAGGAGAGCTGGAGAGCTTTATGTTCCTCGTAGTATCTCCCAAACTCAGCTGACTGAAATACATTTAAAACGATAAAGTATTCATGGAACACCAACCAACATGCAGTCTCTGTTTTGCTCAAGAAAACCAATGACCTCTACGTTGCTAAATCCATGGTGATCTTTCAGGCCTCATCCTCCTTAACCAATCAGCAGCATTCAGCACAGTTGGTCACACTGTCCTTTGAAATACACTCTACTCTCACCTTCCATGATACCTCACTTATCTGGTCCCTGCCCCTGCCCTCCAGTCTTTCTGGCCACTTCTTCTTAGTCTCTTACTGGTTCTTCTCCATTTTCCTTTCCACTCAATGCAACAGGGTTCAGTCCTTGGATGCTTTCTCTTTTCTACATTCTCATTGCTTAGTGGTCTCATCTATTTGCATGATGGAATTTAAATTCCATTTAATAGCTGATGACCCTGAAATATGTATCTTTAGCCAGGACCTTTCCCTTGTCTTTCAAATACATAATCCAGATGCCTGCTTGACTTCTCCATTTGGACAAATAAAAGGCACAATGACACAACTAAGTTCCTAGCATTGCCTCCCAAATCACTTGTTCCCTCCCATCTTCCCATCTCAGCTAACGACAACTCCATTTTCCAATGGGGCAAGCTAAGTACTATGGTGTAATCTTTCACACCTGTCTTTACAATCTCTGGGGACCTTAGCATATATCATCCCTTCTACCGAGATGTTCTTGCCTTGCTCTTCACATGACCTTTTCAGAGAAGCCTTTACTGCCCACCCTACCTCACATTCAGTCTGGCAGAAAATCCTATCACCTGAGGTCAGAAGTTCAAGACCAGCCTGGCCAACATGGTAAAACCCCGTCTCTACTAAAAATACAAAAAATTAGCCAGGTGAGGTGGTGGGTTCCTGTAATCCCAGCTACTTGGGAGGCTGAGACAGGAGAATCGCTTGAACCTGGGAGGCAGAGGTTGCAGTGAGCCAAGATTGTGCAGCTGCACTCCAGCCTAGACGACAGATCAATGAGACCTTGCCTCAAAAAAAAAAAAAAATCCTCTCAGCTTTTCTTCACAAACATTAAATTTAAGTACTTTCTATCACCACCATTGCCTCCACTCTGGTCCAAACCATCTCTCTCACCTGGCTTATTTTATAGCTTCCTAACTGGTTTCCCTCATTTGCCCTCTCCCCCATAAAGTCTTGTCTCAATATAGCAGCTAGTGTGATCCCATTCAAATATAAGTTTAAAGATACATCTCAGATCTTGTCATTTCTCTGCTTAAACCTATCTAGTAGGTTCTCATTCAGAATAGGAACCATAGATTCCTTAAAGTGGTAGGTCCTACACAATTGGCCCCAGTCACTTCCTGGTCATTATTGCTCTTCTCCCCCATGTTCACTTTGCTCCAGCCACAGTGGCCTCATTGCTGTTCTTCAAACCCTTGGGCTTTGCAGCCTTTTCATGTGGTGTTCCTTTATCACAGGCTTCCTGAGGAAGTCACCTTGGTGAGGCCTTCCTGGTCTCTCTCTCATATATATATACATTTTTTTTTTCTTTTTTTTTTGAGACAGAGTCTTGCTCTGTCACCCAGGCTGGAGTGCAGTCGTGAAATCTCAGCTCATTGCAATCCCGACCACCGGGTTCCAGCAATTCTGCCTCAGCCTCCTGAGTAGCTGGGATTACAGGCGCTCACCACCTCGCCCTACTAATTTTTTGTATTTTTACTAGAGACAGGGTTTTGCCATGTTGGCCAGGTGGGTCTTAAACTCCTGACCTCAGATCACCCACCCACCTCGGACTCTGAAAGTGCTGGGATTACAAGTGTGAGCCACCACACCTGGACTTCCTGTCTGTTCCCCATATACCACCTTCCCCATCCCCCCCATACGGAGTTTCGCTCTTGTTGCCCAGGCTGGAGTGCAGTGGCATGGTCTCGGCTCACTGTAACCTCCACCTCCCGGGTTCAAGCAATTCTCCTGCCTCGGCCTCCCTAGTAGCTGGGGTTATAGGCATGTGCCCCTACAACTGGCTAATTTTGTATTTTTAGTAGAGATGGGGTTTCTCCAGGTTGGTCAGGCTGGTTTCAAACTCCCAACCTCAGGTGATCCACCTGCCTTGGCCTCCCAAAGTGCTGGAATTACAGGTGTGAGCTACCGCACTTGACCCATACCACCATTTTTTATCCTCCTTCCCTGCTAGTGAATACAATATTTTATGTTTTATTATTTTATTTTTTTGAAATTGAGTCTTGCTCTGTTATCCAGGTTAGAGTACAGTGACGTGATCTCAGCTCATTCCAGCCTCTGCCTCCCAGATTTAAGCAATTCTCTTGTCTCAGCCTCCTGAGTGGCTGGGACTACAGGTGCGTGCCACCATGCCCAGCTAATTTTTGTATTTTTAGGAGAGATGGCGTTTTGTCATTTTGGCCAGGCTGGTCTCAAACTCCTGACCTTAGGTGATCCACCTGCCTCAGCCTCCCAAAGTACTAGGATTCCAGGCATGAGCCACCATGCCCAGCCATGTTTTATTTTTTTAAGAGACAGGGTTTCACCACGTTGCCCTGCTGGTCTCAAACTCCTGGGCTCAAGTGATCTGCCTGCCTTAGAGTCCTGGAGTGCTAGGATTGCAGGTGTAAGCCACTGCACTCAGCCAGGAATACAATATTTTAAATAATTGTGTGCATGAAACAAAGTTTGTGTACATTGGACCATCAGAAGGCAAAGGGTCAGATATGGAATTTTCCATTTGTAGCATCATGTAGATGCTCAAAAATTTCAAATTTTGATGCATTTCAAATTTCAGATTAAGGATGCTCAACCTGTATAATGATGTTTCAATTGCTTATTTAAATCACCTGCACTGTCAGTTACATTGGAGCAGGTCAGATATTCTACATTTCTGTGAATTCCCATGCTATACTTCATAGCAATCTGAGGTGTAAGTTGATTACATACTCTAGGCTATATATTTAACATTTTTCTTACATTTATTATTTATTTTTTGTATAGATACCATTAAATTCACATAAGCATCTTATATTTGTTCTTAAGAAACACTAGGGCTGGGCGCAGTGGCTTACTCCTCTAATCCTGGTACTTTGGGAAGACAAGGCAGGCACATCGCCTGAGGTTGGGAGTTCGATACCTGCCTGACCAACATGGAGAAACCCTGTCTCTACTAAAAATATAAAATCAGCCGGGTGTGGTGATGCATGCCTGTAATCCTAACTACTTGGGAGCCTGAGGCAGGAGAATCGCTTGAACCCCAGAGGTGGAGGTTGCAGTGAGCCGAGATCACACCACTGCACTCCAAAAAAAAAAAAAAAAGAAAGAAAGAAAAGAAACACTACTTTAAGATTTCCTATGTTCAAATTTCATTGACATGCAAATATACAAGGTGCTTAGGGTTGGGAATTTCTTGACAAGTCATTGCTTCCTATATTTAGTGGTGAGCAAGTATAATGGTAGCTCCTAACGAAGAAGCTCTGCTCCTTCCTTTAGACTTCCTTGCCGCAGTGGACTCCTGGTTCAAGGTTTTGCTGCCCAAGATATATCCATGGCTTTACCACAATGGGGGCAACATCATTAGCATTCAGGTACAAGGGGGATGTGACTGGGGCAGAGGAAGGAGGTGCAAGGGTTCTTGATCTCCACCCCATAGCTGGGCTCCACTTTCCCTTCCCTCTGGCAGGTGGAGAATGAATATGGTAGCTACAGAGCCTGTGACTCCAGCTACATGAGGCACTTGGCTGGGCTCTTCCGTGCACTACTAGGAGAAAAGATCTTGCTCTTCACCACAGATGGGCCTGAAGGACTCCAGTGTGGCTCCCTCCAGGGACTCTATACCACTGTAGATTTTGGCCCAGGTCTCCTAAGCAAGGGCTGGGAGTGGAGTCTGGGGAAGGGATGCCTCTTCCATGATATTTGTCTTTTTCTTTTCTCTTTTTTCCACAGCTGACAACATGACCAAAATCTTTACCCTGCTTCGGAAGTATGAACCCCATGGGCCGCTGGTGAGGAATCAGAGAATCAGGGATGGGAATGGGTCCAGCTCAGTTCCATCTCACTCACAGCTCCTTTCATTTCACACTCTAGGTAAATTCTGAGTACTACACAGGCTGGCTGGATTACTGGGGCCAGAATCACTCCACACGGTCTGTGTCAGCTGTAACCAAAGGACTAGAGAACATGCTTGAGTTGGGAGCCAGTGTGAACATGTAACTAAAGACACCGGGGCCAATATAAATCTGTAGCTGGGAGTTGGGGATGAAAGTTAAGTTTCAGTGAATCAGCTTTTACCTTTTCCCCCCACCCTCCCTGACTTCAGGTACATGTTCCATGGAGGTACCAATTTTGGATATTGGAATGGTGAGTCCAAAAGATCCCTGGGATAGAAGCAGGGAGGTAACAGAAAATTAGAATCTAAGGGCTAGGTGGATTAGCATGTCTAGAAGCTGAATATGGTCACCACTGCCCCCTCTAATGGCAAAATTCCTCTGCATGAAGCATGCTTACTAGTGCCTGTCATCTGAAATATATGTTGAATTAATTAAATTGGCTTAACTTCAGGTGCTGATAAGAAGGGACACTTCCTTCCAATTACTACCAGCTATGACTATGATGCACCTATATCTGAAGCAGGAGACCCTACACCTAAGCTTTTTGCTCTTCGAAATGTCATCAGCAAGGTACCCTACCATTTTGTTAAGCTCCAAAGGCTTTTATTAATTTGGGGGGAGTGCCCACATTGTAAAGGGATCACATGAATTGGTGGTTACTGTCTGGGCCACAGCTCAGCATCTCACTGAAGCATTTCCCATTCACCCAAATGGGACTATGTGCAAAGAAACACGGGTGTGCAAAATAGAGCCTTCATGACCTCTGAAGCCCTTCCCTGGGCCCCAGGTTAAGAACTCTGCCCTAGAGTCTCGGAATAGGTATTGTTGTCTGTGGTTTTCCTATGGCTTCTGAGAGAATTTGGGCTCAGTTCCAGGAAGTTCCTTTGGGACCTTTACCTCCCCCCAGCCCCAAGATGATGCTTGGACCTTTGACTCTCCACCTGGTAAGTTCCTCCACATATTTTCTCTGATACCACACCTTTGTTTTCTGAATAGCCTATTCTTTCTTGTCCTCTATCCAGAAACGTCCCTCATATTCTGATTCTTCTCCCTTATTCTAACAGGTTGGGCATTTGCTGGCTTTCCTAGACTTGTTATGCCCCCATGGGCCCATTAATTCAATCTTGCCAATGACCTTTGAGGCTGTCAAGCAGGTAAGACATAAACCCACATCTGGTGATGACAACCTCCCTCAGCAGCTACAGCCAAAAGTTCCTTGGCTATAACCTCAGTGTCCTTTTGTATCTCTGTTTGTCTGAAGTACTCATTCTTCCATACCCAGGACCATGGCTTCATGTTGTACCGAACCTATCTGACCCATACCATTTTTGAACCAACACCATTCTGGGTGCCAAATAATGGAGTCCATGACCGTGCTTATGTTATGGTGGATGGGGTGAGAACTTAATTCCAGGCTGTAAGCCCTAGTTTCCTCTTCCCCAGGAAGTGCTATCTTTAAGTTCCCCATATTTACCCCTTCCCACCTGCCTGCTCACATTTGCAGAGGGTTCCAGGGATAAGCTGGGATGAGGAAGAGTTTGATTAAGGATAGAGTTCTAGAATAGATAGCTACATTCTCTCTGTCCTCCAAATAAGTATCCTAATGTGGTTTCCTATGCAGTGGCTAAGAGCTAGATGCTGAGCCTTGCACCTATCCTATCTCCTATCTACAGGTGTTCCAGGGTGTTTTGGAGCGAAATATGAGACACAAACTATTTTTGATGGGGAACCTGGGGTCCAAACTGGATATCTTGCTGGAGAACATGGGGAGGCTGAGTTTTGGGTCTAACAGCAGTGACTTCAAGGTGAGCTAGCTTTGCCTAGTTATCCCAGGACTTAATTAAGGATAGCTTGGGCCCAGAGCTTAGTGAATGATGACTTTTCATTTGCCTTCCCTACAGGGCCTGTTGGAGCCACCAGTTCTGGGACACATAGTTCTCACCCAGTGGATGATGTTCCCTCTGAAAATTGATAACCTTGTAAAGTGGTGGTTTCCCCTCCAGTTGCTGAAAAGGCCACATCCTCAAGCTCCTTCTGGCCCCACATTCTACTCCAAAACATTTCCAATTGTAGGCTCAGTTGGGGACACATTTCTGTATCTACCTGGATGGACCAAGGTAATTGCTAACGATGGTGGTTTGGGTAGCAGGGAAGCAAAAGAGAAAAATCGTAGAAGGAGGGGAACAGACAGTATCCTTTGATTAGAAACCCAAAAGGATATGATTCTACCCGCGAAGAGCTGACCCTTTCTTTTCCCCTCTTTCCTGCTCCCTATTCCCCAGGGCCAAGTCTGGATCAATGGGTTTAACCTGGGCCGGTACTGGACAACGCGGGGGCCACAACAGACCCTCTACGTGCCAAGATTCCTGCTGTCTCCTAAGGGAGCCCTCAACAAAATCACATTGCTGGAACTAGAAAATGTGCCTCTCCAGCCCCAAGTCCAATTTTTGGATAAGCCTATCCTCAATAGCACCTTGCACAGGATACGTATCGATTCCCTCTCAGCGGATACACTGAGTGCCTCTGAACCAATGGAGTTAAGTGGGCACTGAAAGAAAGGTAAGCCGGGCGTGGTGGCTCACGCCTGTAATCCCAGCACTTTGGGAGGCTGAGGTGGGTGGATCACCTAAGGTCAGGAGTTTGAGACCAGCCTGGCCAACATGATGAAACCCCATCTCTACTAAAAATACAAAAATCAGCCAGGTGTGGTGGTGGGCGCCTGTAATCCTAACTACTCGGGAGGCTGAGGCAGGAGAATTGCTTGAACCCAGGAGGCAGAGGTTACAGTGAGTAGAGATCGTGCCATTGCACTCCAGCCTAGGGTGACAGAGCAAGACACCATCTCAAAAAAAAAGAAAGGTAAATCCCTTGGACCCAGGACATGCAGTAGGCAGGATCCCTTGGTGCTGGCCACGGTGACCATAAGGAACTAAAGGCCACAATACCTCTGAATGTAAGTACAAGTACACATTCCTTGCCAAACTTTATTGTGATTAAAGTTCCAGAGACAGTACCAGCTCCACATACCTCTGTGGCCCTGTCTTTGCCCTGGTTCCCGAATGTCCTTCACCCCCATCTTCCAAATAATCTCTGGTTTCATGGGGAAGAAAAAAACCTAGGGCTGCTGTGAATATGCCCTCTCAGGGCCCTAGGTTGGTCCCAGGTAGAGCTGTAAGAGATCAAGAAGAGGGCCTCCCTGCCTGACAGCGATGATCCTGGAGGCAATGTGTGGAGCAGAAAGAGAAGTCGAAGTAGTGAAAGGGAGTGAGGCCTTGGAGGGATGCCCCACAACTCCAGCAGCGTCTGAACAAAAGGAAGAAACGTGGCTGGACAGGTACCCCAGAAACTTTCCAATCTAAGCTCTCCCCATCCCTCCTCCTGCCAGAACATCTCAAATCCCCTCAACAGCCCTTCTGAATACTGTGCAGGCACTTAATTCACCTGTCCCCAATGGTCCCTGCAACATTACAGCCCACCTATTCCCTCAACCCCCTGCCCCATACCGAGCATTGACGATTGCAGAGTCAGGGATTGGAGGGGTAGGGGCTCCCAACTGAGCAGCGAGTCGGCGCTCTGCAGCTAAAGCTCTCTGAGGGAGAGAAGTTGTGTTAAGGACAAGCCCCCAGTGGTGAGTAGGGAACCCAAGAGGTGACAGCTGCACACTGGGGAAGGGATTAGACCTCTAAGGAAGGCTTGCTGTGGACAAGAGAACCTCCAGTCACCTTCTCTCGGTCACTGAGGGCGGCAAATCGCCGCTGCTCTTCTCGTTCCCGCTCCTCCTGCTCCTGCCGCCTCCGCTGCTGTTCCTCTCGTTGCCGCCGGGCTGCCTTCTGCTCCCTTTTCCGTGTAGCCTGCCGTGCCTCCATTTCTGGTGTCAATGGTCCTGGCACCTGGAGGATTTCAGATATAAGAACCTATAAGCTATCCTTGGTAAAACTACAAGTAGAAAGGATCTAGCCAGGATCTGTGAGGCCGTCCCACTCTGCTTCTCCTTCCTATTCCAGCTGACCTGAGCTTTGTTGTAATCATAGGCATCTGGATTCTTCTCCATGAACCTTCGGAACTCATTACGTGTTGATTTGTCAGCCGCAACGGTATAAGGTGGCCGGCACTGAGAGTCCCTAGGTGCAAAAACCCCAAAAATGGGTTTAACATGCCTCCTGTCGTTCCCAGCATCACCCAACCAGACCAAGGAAATATTGTCAAGTAGCCGATGCCAACTTTAACCTCAAAAATGTCCCCTCTATACCCAAAATGACTCAGAATGGGGACCCTCACTCACTGCACAGTGGGGTCGGCACCTGCTTCCAGCAGCAGACGAACCACTGAGCCTCTTCCGGCTGCAGCTGCTGCATGCAGGAGAGTAGAGCCACCAGAGCCCAAGGGGGCACTGAGCAGAGACAGAACTCCAGGGTCTCCAGGGCTGGAAGCCAGCTGGAGCTTCAGCACGCCAACATCTCCAGCTCGGCAAGCAGCAAGCAGCACATCCCAGAGCTCTGGCTGACCAGGGGCTTTGGCCTCATCCAGCAAAGGGCCCAAGGGGGCGGCAACTGCCTGGGATGAATGGGCAGAAGGCTCCTCTTGAGGTTGCTGAAGAAGAGTAATATGTGCCCCAGCCTCCTGGTCCTGGCTTTTCTCCTTCTTATTCCTTTTTCTCCTCCTCCGCTTGGGGAATACTTCAGACTCACGAAGACCCAGAGTCCCCACGGTCAACTCCACGAGCTCCAACTCTACCTGGAAGCCATCTTCTCCCTCCGACTCTGAACCTAGGGAAAAACCCAACGTGAAATCCATCTAGGGAGAACTCAGAGGGTGGAAGCAGATGCCTCCAATGCATAAGAATAAAAGCCTGAAATGAAATTGTTTTTATTTTATCACCCAGATAAAGCAGCACATCAAGAGCTGAGTCCATTCTATCACATGCAGAAAGCAGGCTCTCAGCCCAGACAAGGACAAGAATCCCTGGACTCCCTATGAGCAGCCTTAGGATGCTGCACAATAGAGGAAAGCATGGAAGCACCCTCAACGCAAACCAGAGCATCCAACACAAGATCAACTACGTGAGATCCACGCAACACATCCACACATCTGCTCCATGCAAAGACTTTTCTAAGCACTGAGGAAACATCCATAATAAAAGAAATATTGATAGGGCGTGGCAGCTCACGCTTGTAATCCCAGCACTTTGAGAGGCCAAGACAAGTGATCACCTGAGGTCAGGAGTTCGAGACCAGCCTGTCCCACATGGCGAAACCCTGTCTCAACTAAAAATACAAAAATTACTCAGGTGTGGTGGCGGGTACCTGTAATCCCAGCTACTGGGGAGACTGAGGCAGGAGAATAGCTTGAACCCAGGAGGTAGAGGTTGCAGTGAGCCGAGATCATGCCATTGCACCCCAGCCTGGGCAACAGAGCAAGACTCCACCTAAAAAAAAAAAAAAAAAAGATAATAGATTTGGAAAGGTCACTACACATGTCTCAGTAATTGCTAAGATATAGACACTCTGTGGGTGTGTGTTTAAATAAGGAAATGGGTCAGTTATGAGAGCAAGGAATTTGCCACTGCATTTCTGGGACAGAAACTCAGATCTGACAGTTGCCAAATAGTAATCAAACCCTGTTTGGGAGATTCCTCATTCTGCCCAAGTGCTTCCTTTTCATCACTGCAGATCTTTATTGCTTCCTCAGTAGGCTTCTTCCTCTCCTCTCTTACTGTTTTCCAGTGTGTCTGAGGTGAGTACAGTCTGACCGCTTCCCGAGGGTCTTCTTCTGCCATAAAACAAAAGATCTTTCTCAACCCTAGCTGAGGAGAAGCTAGTGCAGGTTTCTCCCAATGAAGATGTAGCTGCGCTGCAGTCCAAGGCTTAGAAAATCCTCTGGATATACCAATGAGAATGGAGGCTTAGGCTGGAGAGAACAGGAAGGTCTAGGGAATCGGGATCTGGAGCAAAGGCTCACCATAGACATGCAAAGTGGTCAGCTTATGGAGCACACGCTGTAGCTCTTGAAAGGTGGGTCTGCGGGTGGCGAGGGGGATATCCCAAAGTCGGGGATCCCCCCTTTGCAGGGGTGCCCCCTTGCCTCCAAAGAACAAGGACCGGCCAGAGCGGGGAGCATGCAACAGTATTGTACCAGCCTCCTCCAACGCCTTAGCCCAGCCTGGCCCTGCCAGCAGGTCACGAACATCCTAGAAAAGAGAGTAACTCAGTCCTGCATACCTTTACTTGCTGTTTTTAAATCTCCAACTAAAAAGATGGCCCACGGAAGTGCAAGGAGTGGAAAGAAGAGGATAACACAGAAGAAAAAATGAGAGGACTAAGGCCCCTGGGGAATCCTTAATCTGCCATTGTCTACCTATAAATAAGGAAAATTGGAAGGATATGAGTCAAAAACCTCCCTACTTAACAGTGAGTTGAAATGAGATGCCAAAAAGAATAGATCAGGACTGCCAGGTCTAAGAGGCTTAACTCACCCTATAGAGTGTGGCTTCATTGTAGCGCCTCAGGTTGGCTCCAGCAGAGCGTGATGCCCCACCCCGGGCATCCCAAAGCCCCTGGGCTGTGCCCCGCTTGGCTCGTACCGTGTAGCGGTGAAAGGTTTTGTGTGTCACTGCTTCTCTTCTGTAGAGAGCACAGACTTAGTACTGGAGACCAGCTGATGCTCCCTGGCTACCAGCATCCACTCCATCCTTACCCCCATGCAGCACCCTCTCACCCTTGAAATATGGCACCAGCAAAGTGCCCAGCTGCAGCCATGAGCACCACACAGTCTCTGGGACCTCTACTTTGCAGGTTCTGCAGCAGGAGTTCTGCCTCTTCTGGGGGATCCTTGATGACAGAGAAGCATCAGAAACATATCTGCTGCATTCACTGACAGCAAGAAACCAAGTGCCAATTTTCACAAACATTATCTTATTTAATATAACCACCCTGAGGCTTGTTTCCATTTGACAAACAAGGAAATTTGAGGCTTGGAGAGGCAGTCAAGAACCACAATTCTAACCTAAATTGGTTTGTTTCCAAACTTAATTTCATTATACTTAACCCTTCTACAGTTCAGGCCAGTTTCAATCCAAGACTGTGTTGTCAAGCAGGATACCCACACCCAACAGGAAGGAAGAGAAGCAGTGAGAAATATACTAGGCTAAGGGAAATCTAGGCTGGGTATACAAAAGGCTGGGGTTAGCCATACAACCTGTACTGTCACTTGCCTGATGAGGGCCTAGGACACAGCGGTAGGCATAAAGAAACTGGCCCTGGGCATTCTGGAAAAGAACCCGATGAGGGTAAAAGCCTTGGGGTCGGTTGGGCTTCTCAAATCTAGCCCTCTCCTGATTCAGTGTCTGCAAGTCCTCCTCACTGGCTGAGTCTGAGTCTTCTGATCCTGAGATGCTGGAAAGATCTCCTGAAGGCAGATAATAGGAAATACACAACTTTGGTACCCCATCTTTGTTCTTTCCTCAAACTCTATAAACTAGTGCCTTCTTATACCTCCATGTCCTATTCCTACACAGGTTGCCCTACCAATCACCTGTGGAGCTCTGCTTTTCAAAGTCCAGGGCAGACAGGAGAGGCTTGTCCTTGAGACGCTGCTTTAGGTTAAACCGATGCCAGTCAAGCTTATAATGTTCCCTCTAGTACAAAGACAAAGAATGAGATAAAGGTGGAAATATGCCTCAGCCTGACCTTGTATACTGGCCATATAGAATTCTAGAAGTACGACCAGGTAACACCAACTGCCTCAATCAAAGCATGGACCTTGATTGATTGATTGATTGATTGAGACAGGGTTTCACCATGTTGGCCAGGCTGGTCTCGAACTCCTGACCTCAGGTGATCCACCTGCCTCAGCCTCCTAAAGTGCTGGTATTACAGGCGTGAGCCACCACACCCTGCCTGCATGGACCTTTATTAAGACAAATCAAATGTCTACCTCTCCCTACCCACCATTACACTTTTGCTTCTAACATCTAGCTCTGCACCTGTCCTATTACCTGTTCTTGGTGGTTCTGGAAGGTCTGGTCACATGTTGAACAAAATAACTTCTCTGAAATATCCATAGGACCCTGGAGTTGCTTTCTTTCTGGGCTTTCTCTCTCCCCTGAGCCTAAATAAGGGAAGAGTAATTGGACATAGAAAGGGAGCCCAAATCCACAGTGATAAGAATTATATTCAGTATGTGATATATGAAGCAGAGGAGGATACAAAAAAGATGGCATGATACTGTCTTCAAGGAATTTACACTCTAGTAGTCATGAAATAAACAGTACGACAATCACTTAATGCAATAAACATGCTTCTGAAAAGATGTATGTAAAATGAGTGTAAATAAAATATTGTATTTAAATTAGCCAAACAGATTGTTTAGGCGAATCCTATAGAAAATAATTTCGTTAAGTTTAAAATTATTTTTAACTGTACAAAGACCACTTCTCAAATACTTTTTAAAGTTTACATTTCCAATTAGTGTACAGTTTGTCTAAAGAGAGGCACAAGAAAACATGGAGCCAAACTAAAGTTACACAAAACAGGCCCAGCACGGTGGCTCATGCCTGTAATCCCAGCACTTTGGGAGGCTGACGCAGGCAGATCACTTGAGGCCAGGAGTTCGAGACCAGTCTGGCCAACATGATGAAACCCCGTTTCTACTAAAAATACAATAATTAGATGGGTGTGGTGGTGCAGGCCTGTAGTCCCAGCTACTTGGGAGGCTGAGGCAGGAGAATCACTTGAACCCGGGAGGCAGAGGTTGCAGTGAGCTGAGATCATGCCACTGCACTCCAGCCTGGGCAACAGAGCGAGACTCTGTCTCAAAAAATAAAACTATACAAAACAATAAATTGTTTTATATTCAGCAAAAGGAATAATTTGAGTGGTGCCCAGTTAAATCTGGAATATATCTGAGAACTTTGAAAATATATCTAGAAAGTTTGAAGTGTTTTTGAAGCTAGTGTGTTAAAGTGAGGAGATATATGCAATAGCAAAAAGACTTGTTTGATAACAAGGGTTGTGCTGGAAATTACCCAGAGATAAATTACCCAGAGAGTAAGTGAATTTAATCAAGCAGAAAGATAAATAATTTGGCCTCCTAAGCTCGGGAATATCAGAATGTGTTCCCCGAACGGGCAATACACTCTAAGGAGTCCTGTCAACGTTTCACATAGGTCCACTCCAAATCTTCCCGGATACCTGAACAGGAAGAACGCGGAGCCAGGGCCAGAGCCTCTCCGGGCGCATGGCTCACCAGGCTCAGGCCCTGAAGGACCGGAGCATCCGCGCTGAGGTCAAACAGGGAGATGGAAGCAGGAGCCGGGGCTGCATCTGGAGCCGGCGACATGGTTGAGCAGAAATTATTTAGCAGCAGCTCCTGGAGCAGAAGGCGGGTAAGAAACAGAGCGTCCCCAAACAAGATCCTACTGCCGCGTCTCCTGCCTGCCTGACTTGGTTTCTCCTGCACCGCAAGACTTCTCGTCTCTCACCCTGCTACCAGGAGTCAGCTGTGAGATGAGTACCTTGACCCCAGTCCGCTTTCTCAAACCCCCCGTATCGGCCCACAAAATAATGAAATATGGGGGAGCATCCAGCTCTCAAATGAATCCAACAGAGTTAAAAATCACTGAGGTTGCCTAGCCTAGCTTTCTTCGTTACCCATGCGACCAGCAATGACTGGCTCACAGCAACTCGCCCACGCCCTTAGAAGCCGCACCAAAAGTCCCGGGAGCTGAGCTGCACGCACGTCCGCAGGTCGACAGCCGGATTTCTGCAACACAACAATCCCCGTCACTACGGAGCAGCGAAGAGGACAACTGGTGGCGTCCGCACCTGAGCCCCGCCCCACGTAGAGCACACTATTGGGCCGCTGACAGCCTAAGTCCCGCCTCGAGCCATTAGCCCCGCCCCTTAAGCCGAGAATTGGCCGTTGTGTCTCCACCCCCTGTGCTTATTGGCCAGCCTGGCTGCGGGTGACAGTGAGTGGCAGACACCAGGCCTAGCGCTCCGGGTCGGGCCGAGCCGAGCCGGGCCGGCGGAGCCCTGGAATCACCCGGGTCACTGTTCCTGAGGTGAGACGTGAGACCGGTTATTGGAATCCCAGGGCTCGTATCTGGCTTTGTCAGGGGTGCCTGCGGAGCCCTAAATGAGCTCGCAGCGGGTAACGGGGGAAGGGGCGCCGCTGGTGGGGCGGGGGCGCGCAGCCGGAATGTTTTGATTGCGGGCGCGCGCGGACGAGGGCGCGCGCGCGCGGGCGACGAGGCCGCGCGTGAGGTTGTCCACTGTTGGGAGCTGGGAGCCCTTGGCCTGGGGCCGGGCGACCCTGGGCGAGGTGGAGTCCGGTCGCCGCGGCTGGATGTCGGGAGGCAAGCCAGCCCACCCGGGCTATCAGCTGTAGGGCTGGCTCGATCTCTGCAATATCTGCAGGAACCCCTGAGCCCAGGCCCAGCCGGCCGGGGCTCCACGGGCCCTGGTCCACACTGACCCTGTAAGTGGTGACTTCCCTGAGGTGCAGGACTCTCACTAGCCCAGGGAATCCCACCGGGGCCAGCCTGGGCCAAGATCCACGGCCCGGAGGGGCTGCACGGACAGGTGAGTACCACCTCGACCATGCCTGGCTCCCACAAGGGAACCCACAAATGCCCCTAGGATCGGGAGTCTGCACTGACCCCATCAAGGTTTCCCATCCAGCAGCTATGCCCACCGGCTGGGTCTTTGGTGCTAGGGAAGCAGGAGAAGGGGTTGACCAGAAAGGTCCTCTTCAGGAAAGACTCTGTTGGGGTTTTGTGGACCCTGAGAAGTGTGTCATTTCTGAGGCTGAGGTGGGGCAATGGAGAAACAGTCCAGAGGGGCCTCTGGCCTCAGGCCTGTACCCACTTACTCTCCATGGGGTCCCTAAGTTACTTCTTGAGACCCCAGCGTTGGAAGAGTGGCCCTGTTTAGCACGGCCAGAGGAAGTGCTCATAGTCCTGGCTGGAAGGGCGCTTCTTCCTCACTGCAGCCTTCCTGCCCTGTGCTTGGCCTCCTCTTGGTGGGGTGTGGATGGTTGGGAGGGTCGGGTTCCTTTTTAATTCCCACTCTCTGGGGCCTGACATCTTCTCCTCCAGCAGCTGCGGAGCATCGAGGGCTGGAGTGGAGCACACACTGTCCATGGAGCTGGTAGGGCCATGTGCTTTTCTCAAACATTTGTTTACAAACTGCTTCCAAATTGCTAGTCTCTTGGGAGACCAGGGTTCCCAGGATGGGTAGGGGAGGGACTCTTCTGTCCATTAATTAGAAGATGAAACAGCCCCCAACAAAGGGGCCGATTCTGGATTTGGGCCAGGAAGGCAGCAGTAGACACCCAGACTGGCCAGAGTTAAGGCCTCCCAAGTCCTGAGCTTACGGCCTTCCTTGTATTACTACTCCTCTTCCTCTGAACCAAGGACGCTAGGGGTGGAGACAAAGCCAAAGGGTACTTTCTCAGTCCTTTTGGCAGTAGGCAGGGCAGCCAGGGGCAGCAGCTGGGACTGAATCAGGGTCTCTTCTTCCTCCTCATTGGCAGGTGGTCAAGGTGGACAGGGGGTGGTGGTGATGGCGCAGTTTGATACTGAATACCAGCGCCTAGAGGCCTCCTACAGTGATTCACCCCCAGGGGAGGAGGACCTGTTGGTCCACGTCGCTGAAGGGAGCAAGTGTGAGTTCTTGGACATGCCAGCCAAGGGGACAGTTGATGGAAGAGCACTGAGGGAGCAAGGGGCTTATGTTCCCTCAGAGCTCTGACCTCTCTGTTCCTGTGCCCACAGCACCTTGGCACCATATTGAAAACCTTGACCTCTTCTTCTCTCGAATATCCTTTGTGTCTCTGAGTTGGAGCTCTGGGACCTTTAATGTCTCTCTAAGCTAGGTCTCTGGTGAGAAGGGGGGTAGGTTTGACTCTAATCCCCGGAAGGGGTAATGGAGCTCATCCTGAGGCTGAAAGAGGCTGGTGAAATCATCGTTAAGTAGTGATAGCCCACATTTACCAAGATCTGTGTGCCTGTGTCCACTCTGTGGTGTTAATTTATAGAAACCTTTCTAAAGGTGAGCCTCCTTTTTTTTTTTTTTTTTTTTTTTTTGAGATGGAGTCTGTCTCTCTTGCTGCTGCTGGAGTGCAGGGGCAATCTCAGCTCACCACAACCTCCATCTCCCAGGTTCAGGCAATTCTCCTGCCTCAGTCTCCCACATAGCTGGGATTATAGGCAAATGCCACAATGCCCAGCTATTTTTTGTATTTTTCGTAGAGACAGGGTTTCACCATGTTGGCGAGGCTGGTCTCAAACTCCTGACCTCAAGTAATCCACCCACCTGGACCTCCCAAAGTATTGGGATTGCAGGCATGAGCCACCACATCCAGCCTAGCCTCTTTTTTGATGGGCTGTTAATAATTGTAGTAAGTAATGTCTTTTGACTCATTCTGTGTCAGCTCTATGTTAAATACTTTACATGCATTATCTCAGGCCTGCTAGTCCTGAGACAAGTGTTATTTATTCCTAATGTACTACTGGGGACACAAGTTTACAGAGGTTAGGTAACTTGGTAAAGTCACAGAGCTAGGACTTAAACTTGAATGTGTTGACACCAACGTCTGTGCTCTTACCTGCTGTCTTTACTGACCACTTTTTCTTAACAATTACACGTTTATAATCTACACCAGAAGAATGGCTTCACTTGTATGCTCATCGGGGAGATCTTTGAGCTCATGTAAGTATAAGAAGGGACAGATGATGTGGTGGAGGAATACATCTTAGTCTTTCCTTGCACTCACGCCTGGCCCAACCTGCTAATGCAACTCAGTCCTACGCTAAAACGCTGCAAACCTTTGTAGTTCAGGGACTGGGTGTAGCACCAAAACTTAACAGCTTCACCTTTTTTTTTTTTTTTTTTTTTTTGAGATGGAGTGAGTCTCACTTTGTGGCCCAGGCAGGAGTACAGTGGTGCCATCTCAGCTCGGTACAGCCTCTGCCTCCCAAGTTCAAGTGATTCTCCTGCCTCAGCTTCCTGAGTAGCTGGGACTACAGGCAACACCACCATGCTCAGCTAATTTTTTTAAAAATTTTAGTAGAGATGAGATTTCGCCAAGTTGGCCAGGCTGGTGTCCTGACCTCAGATTATCCGCCTGCCTTAGCCTCCCCAAGTGCTGGGATTACAGGTGTGAGCCACCATGCCCAGCCAAGCTTTCTTAAAAGAGCTTTCTAAGCTGTATCTCTTCCATGAAGAGAACCCAGGCCTTGTCTGGGTGTGGTGGCACACACCTGTAATCCCAGCACTTTGGGAGACCCTAAAAATATAAAAATTAGCCAGGTATGGTAGTGCACACCTGTAATAATCCCAGCTACTTGGAAGGCTGAGGCCCAAGAATCACTTGAACCTGGAAGGTGGAGGTTGCAGTGAGCTGAGATCGTGCCACTGCACTCCAGCCTGAGTGACAGAGTGAGACTCTTTCAAAAAAAAAAAAAAAGTCCAGGCCTTGACCTTGATCATTTCAGTGCTCCAATGGAGTGTACATGGTTCAGTCAGGGAGTCTCAGAGATACCAGCCACAGAGAAAAGCCTCTTCTGCCTTGGCTGTACCATGGCCTGCTCCTAGGCAGACAGCCTCCTGGGATAGAGAAGCCATATAGCATTGCTAAAGGGGAAGGGGTTAGGAGGTTCTCCCTCAATCAGAAAACTCCCCCAAGGGCTTTTAACTACAACCTCAAAAGGAAATCAGGGACTGGAGATCAGAGACTCACAGGATGAAACCTTTGAGAGTCCAGTGATAGTGGCTGAGGTTACCATGAGGTGAGGAAAGCAGGCTGTGGCTGTGGCAGCTGAGGCTAAGAGCAAAGAGTGAGCCTGAGATGGGCCTGAGCCCCTGTGGGGCTGAGCAACAGAGAGGGCCCACTGTGAGTTCTCCAGCCCCTTCCAGTTCCCAGTCTTGTTCTGCCACCTCCAGACTCTGCTCTTCCCACTGTGTTTCACTGGGGCATCTCTGGCTCGCAGACTGCACCCCTTCTTCCCAACTCCCCAGGCAGTTCCTGTTTGTGGTTGCCTTCACTACCTTCCTGGTCAGCTGCGTGGACTATGACATCCTATTTGCCAACAAGATGGTGAACCACAGTCTTCACCCTACCGAACCCGTCAAGGTCACTCTGCCAGACGCCTTTTTGCCTGCTCAAGTCTGTAGTGCCAGGTAAGGGCTGCAAGTCAAGAGGACACCATAGCCTTGAGTTCTGCTAGCAGGTGGGTAACAGAGTGGAGTCTGAGGCAGCAACTCATGCTCCAGAACTGACTCAGGCTCAGTCTAGCAAAAATACTTCAGGAAAGCAGCATCTCTGCCAAGACTCCTTCCTCAAGGGCCACCTCTCCGCCCCTTCTTTTTCCCCACAAGGATTCAGGAAAATGGCTCCCTTATCACCATCCTGGTCATTGCCGGTGTCTTCTGGATCCACCGGCTTATCAAGTTTATCTATAACATTTGCTGCTACTGGGAGATCCACTCCTTCTACCTGCATGCTCTGCGCATCCCTATGGTAAGACTGGGAAGTTGGGCAGTTAGCCCGTAGTCTAAAATGTATTGGGAGGTATGGGTGTATTCCTGGCCATCAGTTGTCCTTATCTGTCATTGGCAGGTCAGGAAGTGTCTCTTATGCTCACAACCCCTGAACCTCACTTCTAACATAGGGCAAATGGGTCAAGGCAACAACCCCACCTTCCATACGTTGTCTCTTCCCCCCCACCACCCCTGCAGTCTGCCCTTCCATATTGCACGTGGCAGGAAGTGCAGGCCCGGATTGTGCAGACGCAGAAGGAGCACCAGATCTGCATCCACAAACGTGAGCTGACAGAGCTGGACATCTATCACCGCATCCTCCGTTTCCAGAACTACATGGTGGCACTGGTTAATAAATCCCTCCTGCCTCTGCGCTTCCGCCTGCCTGGCCTCGGGGAGGTCGTCTTCTTCACCCGTGGCCTCAAGTACAACTTTGAGCTGATCCTCTTCTGGGGACCTGGCTCTCTGTTTCTCAATGAATGGAGCCTCAAGGCCGAGTACAAACGGGGGGGGCAACGGCTAGAGCTGGCCCAGCGTCTCAGCAACCGCATCCTGTGGATTGGCATCGCCAACTTCCTGCTGTGCCCCCTCATCCTCATATGGCAAATCCTCTATGCCTTCTTCAGCTACGCTGAGGTGCTGAAGCGGGAGCCAGGGGCCCTGGGAGCACGCTGCTGGTCACTCTATGGCCGCTGCTACCTCCGCCACTTCAACGAGCTGGAGCATGAGCTGCAGTCCCGCCTGAACCGCGGCTACAAGCCTGCCTCCAAGTACATGAATTGCTTCTTGTCACCTCTCTTGACACTGCTGGCCAAGAATGGAGCCTTCTTTGCTGGCTCCATCCTGGCCGTGCTTATTGCCCTCACCATTTATGACGAAGATGTGTTGGCTGTGGAACACGTCCTGACCACCGTCACACTCCTGGGGGTCACCGTGACCGTGTGCAGGTGGGCCAGGGCCGCAGGCGGGAGCAAGCCAGCTGGCATTCCCGGGAAAGGCTTACATCTCACCATGACCCTGATCCCACTAGGTCCTTTATCCCGGACCAGCACATGGTGTTCTGCCCTGAGCAGCTGCTCCGCGTGATCCTCGCTCACATCCACTACATGCCTGACCACTGGCAGGGTAATGCCCACCGCTCGCAGACCCGGGACGAGTTTGCCCAGCTCTTCCAGTACAAGGCAGTGAGTGGAGTTGGAGTTAGGGCCTGCTAGAGACTGGCTGGTCGCTCGGTGGCAAGGGCTGGGCTCCCTCCTGCTCACTTATGACCTTGGTCCCGCCCTTTTAGGTGTTCATTTTGGAAGAGTTGCTGAGTCCCATTGTTACACCCCTCATCCTCATCTTCTGCCTGCGCCCCCGGGCCCTGGAGATTATAGACTTCTTCCGAAACTTCACCGTGGAGGTCGTTGGTGTTGGAGATACCTGCTCCTTTGCTCAGATGGATGTTCGCCAGCATGGTCATCCCCAGGTACTGGGAGAGGAGGGGGCCAGGTGGCCAAGGATGATGCTGGCACATACAGCATCTCTGGGAAAACCGCAGAAAGATACCTCTTCCGAGTCACACAAAGGCAGTCCTGTACTAGGGGCACACTGCTTGGAAGCCTGGGCTGGATTTCAGCTTGAATTTGCACCCTTGGCAAAGCTCCTTTGAGAAAGTCACAGCACAAGTAACTGGCTCGGCATGTGGCCACTCCTGGGGTGGGGGGCGGAAGGGCCCCTGGGAAAGATTCGATAGTGCACTGTAGTCTCTGTCCTCCAAGGGCAAGACCTCCCCACTAATAGGAAAGGTACAAGATGGTCCCTGTCAGAGGACAGTCCTGCTTACTGTGCTCTTCCTTATGCAGTGGCTGTCTGCTGGGCAGACAGAAGCCTCCGTGTACCAGCAAGCCGAGGATGGAAAGACAGAGTTGTCACTCATGCACTTTGCCATCACCAACCCTGGCTGGCAGCCACCACGTGAGAGCACAGCTTTCCTAGGCTTCCTCAAGGAGCAGGTTCAGCGGGATGGAGCAGCTGCTAGCCTCGCCCAAGGGGGTCTGCTCCCTGAAAATGCCCTCTTTACATCGATTCAGTCCTTACAATCTGAGTCTGAGGTGTGTTGCTGGGTACTGGGAGATGATGGGCAGAGTGGACTTCAGGAGCTGGGAGTTGAGGACCGGGCATGGGGTGGAAGGCTCCCTTCTGTCTCTTCAGTATGTGCCACTGGGGCCTGAGATACAGAATACTAGGGGACCCTGGAGGCCTTTCTCCTGCCTCAAGAATTCTACTACCCTTTTCTCTCATAGCCACTGAGCCTTATCGCAAATGTGGTAGCTGGCTCATCCTGCCGGGGCCCTCCACTACCCAGAGACCTGCAGGGCTCCAGGCACAGGGCTGAAGTGGCCTCTGCCCTGCGCTCCTTCTCCCCTCTGCAGTCCGGGCAGGCACCCACAGGCCGGGCTCCCAGCACCATGACAGGCTCTGGGTGAGTAAAGAGAGGCCAAGACGGGAGGGCACGGCAGCCCTCAGCAGCCTGTGTGGGTCTCAGAAAAGTTCACAGCTGCTGTCTGTCTGTGCTGGGAGAGACAGGGTAGACGCCAGGACAGCCAGCTCCGGGAGCAGCGTGTGGGAAGGACAGCTGCAGAGCCTGGTGCTGTCGGAATACGCATCCACAGAGATGAGCCTGCATGCCCTGTATATGCACCAGGTGAGTGTGTAGCTGAAAAACAGAGTAGAGGGTTTCAATGCGGAGAAGCAACGGTAGGGTTCCAATCCCTTCTCTGCCATCTAGCTGCCCTGCCACCACCACTCCCATATCTGCTTTCTTAATATCCTTTTTAGCCAAGCGTGCTCTCATCCAGGGCCTTCACACACTCGCAGTTTCCCCTGCCTAGAATCCATTTCCCTGGGATATCTGCATGGCCACCTTCTCCTTCCCAGGTCTCTGCAGCTACCATTTCCCTGAGACTTTCACTGATCACTCTCAGTAAAAGGCTCCCTTGCCCACCTTCCTGAATCTTCCTGTCTTAGTTTTCTCCACAGCATTTAGCACCATGTGACATAACATGTTTTTTTCTTATTTGCTTATTCTCTATCCCCCTCTACCAATATATAGGAGTCACAAGGACTGGCATTTCTGTCTGTTTTGTTCACTGCTGTCTGGCCACACCTAAAAGAGTGCCTGGCACTTAGACTGTCAGTCACTTTGTCCTTGAATCAAATGAATAGGTAAAATGAGGGCCATTACAACACAGGCTTCTTCCAGGGATCTGCTATGAATGTAACCTGTAAAGATCAGAGGTATATTACACACTATTAACATAATAGGTGCTCTGAGGCAAGGATTCTCAGGGAAGGGGTAAAGTGGGAACTGACTGATACCAGGTTGGAGGGCAGCTGTTTCAGATGGACATCCTTCTATCTCCCAATAACGAGCCCCCCACTTCTCCAGCTCCACAAGCAGCAGGCCCAGGCTGAACCTGAGCGGCATGTGTGGCACCGCCGGGAGAGTGATGAGAGTGGAGAGAGCGCCCCTGAAGAGGGGGGAGAAGGCGCCCGGGCCCCCCAATCTATCCCTCGCTCTGCCAGCTATCCCTGTGCAGCACCCCGGCCTGGAGCTCCCGAGACCACCGCCCTGCACGGGGGCTTCCAGAGGCGCTACGGGGGCATCACAGGTACCCAGTGGGGGTATAGGAGGAAACGGAGGCTGCCAGGAAGGGTGGTTCTGCCAGGGCCTCTTGAGAGGAGAAAAGAGGTCTGAGGGACCAGGCCCAAAGACTCACCCCTCCAAGCTACCCCCCAGCCCCGTTCCTCATTCTTGTGTTCCTTCTGTGAATATGCTTACTCTTACTTGTCTCTTCAGATCCTGGCACAGTGCCCCGGGCTCCCTCTCATTTCTCTCGGCTGCCTCTTGGAGGGTGGGCTGAAGATGGGCAGTCAGCATCAAGGCACCCTGAGCCTGTGCCCGAGGAGGGCTCGGAGGATGAGCTTCCCCCTCAGGTGCACAAGGTAAGGGCCCCAGGGCCTAGAAACAACTGCCAGAAGTAGTAACTTCCAGGGTGTGGTAACAGCTTTTCAGGGGAAGGAAAGTGCTCAACTCCTGCCTGGGCCCCACCCCCACACAGAGATAATGGACCCTCCCCTCCAAAATGCAGTTCCCTGTCTTTCCTCAGCTGCTCTGCAGGGCTTGGTTTTTCCTTCCCTTACCTCCCCAAGAATCAACTTTCCTGTTCCTTTACCTCTAGGTTCCTATGGGGCTAGCAGGTGTCAACCAGTAGCTGAAGACTATCTCCATTACCAACCCTTTCTCTTCACAGGTATAGACAAGGCTGAGCAGGGTTCCTATGGCCCAGGATGGAGGCCACCGCTGTCCTGCCATCTCGTCTGCCCGCCATGGAGGGCTCCTCTGAGTGTTGCCTGGCTCCACGTGTGTGGTGTTTGTGTGTCTGTGCCTGGCCAAGGGAGGTGCCAACACTGGGCTTGCCACAGTCCCAGGAGAGGAATCTGGGGCCTAGGAACCGAGGGCACAGAAGACTCTAGCCTCATCCCCAGGACCCCCTTGGCTCAGAGTGTGGTGCTAGAAACTGGTCCCCAGCCCAGCCCCAGTACTGCCACCTTTATACCTACCCCGCAAGTCCCCAGAGGGCTGCCCACCACAGAAGCTGCCAAGCAGGGAGAACCTGTGCCAACTGTGGAATGGGGAGGTTGGGCCTGGACCCTCAACCCCTGCAACCCTCCCCAACCCCCTCAATAGATGAGCAGCTTAGGCTGTGGCCCTTACCTCACCCGCCATTCTCGCCCGGAGCTGCAGCCGGCTCACCTCTTTCCGCTTCCTGCACATCACTGGCCTGTGTGTGCTGCTTGCTCCCATTCTGTTCACTTGCTCCCATTCTGTTGAGCTTTTGCTTTGCGTTGGGATGAAGGCCCTAGCTTCCAGCTCCCCTCAACGCTATCTTTTGACACTAAGAAAGAAGGTTTCTAAATTGTAGGAGCAGGATGAAAATACTTTGCTGCCCTTTCCACCTTTTAGGATGGGCCTCCAGGAGACTGAGGTCTCCTCATTGCTGCTTATCATAACCCCTATCACCTGCAGATGGGACAGACCAGGCTGGAGGGTGACCTCGGCTGTGTATGTCCCAGCAAGAGAGCTCTGGCCCGCATCTCGCTGTCCCCTGGAGGGGGATGAAGGGCGCTGCCTCGCCAGAGGCTTTGGGCTGCTGCACTGCATGCTGGGACTGCTCCTATTCTCTGTCCCACCCCTCACCCAGCTGTGGTCCGGCTTTGGGAGAGAGGTGATTTGCACTGCCCGAAATCGGAGCAGAGCAGGGTAGGGACCGTGTACAGCTTGATAACCCTTAATAAAAAGGGACTTTGACCAGACTTCTTGTCTCGTGTGGCTAGAATCCTGGGAACAATGGGAATGGGATGGGGACTTGGCAGGGGTCTAGAAGAAAGTAAGTTTAGGCCGTCGCTCAGATACGCTGAGCTAGGCGGCTGGCCGAAGGGCAGCTTCCGACCCACGGTTCCGTGGAGGTCTGTTTCCAGCCTGACTTGGAGGTCAGATTTCCCGCCCTGAGCACGTAACCAAGCCGGCTCTGCCCCTCTAATTTGTCTTCCTTGCAGGAGCCATTCCCCCCGCCCCCTTCAGAGACATTTGGCCAATGGGGACCCTGGATGGGGTGGGGGCGGTCCGGTGGGCGGGGCTCCCTCCGTGGAGCGCAGTGCGAGTCCCAACACCGAACATTCCCGTGGGCCTGCAGGTGGCAGAAGGGTCCCGGGCCCAGAGCCAGCGGGGCCCGGCAGAGACGGCGTACGTGCCCTGCGTGAGTTCGCGGCTGCGGCGCGTGCGCGAGGGGAGTGGGCGGTGAGGCCGGGTCCACGTGCGTCCCTCCCCGGGACCCCAGCAGCTTAGCACCCAGCGGCTACGTGAACCGAGGCACCCGGATATCCGCGCCCCCCTCCGAGTGACCAGTCCCCGTCCTCCGGTCCCGCAGGACTCGCAGCCTCTGCCGGCGTTTACGCATTGCCATGGTGACTGTAGGCAACTACTGCGAGGCCGAAGGGCCCGTGGGTCCGGCCTGGACCCAAGATGGGCTGAGTCCCTGCTTCTTCTTCACGCTCGTGCCCTCGACGCTGATGGCCCTGGGGGCTCTGGCCTTGGTGCTGGCTTTTCCCTGCAGACGCTGGGAGCGGCCCGCTGGTGCTGACTCCGTGTCTTGGGGGGCCGGCCCTCGCGTCTTTCCCTACGTGCTGCAGCTGCTTCTGGCCACACTTCAGGTGGCGCTGCCCCTGGCCGGCCTGGCTGGCCGGGTGGGCACTGCCCGGGGGGCCCCACTGCCAAGCTACCTACTGCTGGCCTCCGTGCTGGAAAGTCTGGCCGGCGCCTGTGGCCTGTGGCTGCTCGTGGTGGAGCGGAGCCAGGCACGGCAGCGTCTAGCAATGGGCATCTGGATCAAGTTCAGGCACAGCCCGGGTCTTCTCTTCCTCTGGACTGTGGCGTTTGCAGCCGAGAACTTGGCCCTGGTGTCTTGGAACAGCCCGCAGTGGTGGTGGGCAAGGGCGGACTTGGGCCAGCAGGTGAGGGACTCTGTGGGGAGTAGCAAGCCTCTGCTGGCCGGGTTTGGGAGAAAGCACTGCATGTCCAGTCACACTGCTTCCAGGCTTTAGGATGCCTCTCAGCAAAGGGAGAAGGGAGGGGCTGAGGCTGGCGGGGAGCTGATAGCCAGCTGGTGGGGTGTGTCTTTGCTGAGTCACTGTGGTTTTGCTTTTTTTTAAAGCGTGTAAGTGCTGCATGTGTTCATGACACCAGTCCCCAGCCCTATTACAAGTAGTAATACAATGAAATTTTATCCTCAATGATACTCTCTCCACTTATATTTCATTCTAGGTTCAGTTTAGCCTGTGGGTGCTTCGGTATGTGGTTTCTGGAGGGCTGTTTGTCCTGGGTCTCTGGGCCCCTGGGCTTCGTCCCCAGTCCTATACACTGCAGGTTCATGAAGAGGACCAAGATGTGGAAAGGAATCAGGTACACCTCAGTTTCTTTTTTCTTTTCTTTTTTCTTTTTTCTTTTTTTTTTTTTTTTGAGACATAGTCATGCTCTGTCACCAAGGCTGAGTGCAGTGGCACAATCTCAGCTCACTGTACTCTCTGCCCCCTAGGTTCAAACAATTCTCATGCCTCAGCCTCCTGAGTAGCTGGGATTACAGGTGTGCACTGCTACACCCAGCTAATGTTTGTATTTTTAGTAGAGAAGGGGTTTCACCATGTTGGCCAGGCTGGTCTTGAACTCCTCACCTCAGGTGATCTGCCTGCCTCGGCCTCCCAAAGTGCTGGTATTACAGTCGTGAGCCACTGCACCAGGCCCCTCTTCAGTTTCTGAATCCTAGAGTCTGTCTTCATTTCATTCCCTGTCATCATTCCTTCCCCTGAAAATAAAATGCTTCTTTTCCAAATCTCAGTTTGTGACTTAGTTTTTCTGACCCCATCAAGGATCACTTGTGGGTCTGAGATACCTGGGAGCTGTAACCCCATGTTTTTCCCTAGAGGATATCTAGTTAGTGCACTTATTTGATTTCTGAGCTCCCTTCCTTTGTGTTTCACCATCTAGGTTCGGTCAACAGCCCAACAATCTACCTGGCGAGATTTTGGCAGGAAGCTCCGCCTCCTGAGTGGCTACCTGTGGCCTCGGGGGAGTCCTGCTCTGCAGCTGGTGGTGCTCATCTGCCTGGGGCTCATGGGCTTGGAACGGGCACTCAACGTGTTGGTGCCTATATTCTATAGGAACATTGGTGAGCAGGAGGAGCCCAGCTCAGCATGCCGGTCCTTCATCAGCCTGGTGGCCGGGGTGGTCCTTACCTAGGGAGGTGGGACAGAGCTGGGTGATCAGAGAGAGGCTGTGACTGGTACCTGGGGCCATTTTGCCTGAAGAGAGTCCTGGGTGCCATAGTGGGCTCTGACTCATTTTCTCCACAGTGAACTTGCTGACTGAGAAGGCACCTTGGAGCTCTCTGGCCTGGACTGTTACCAGCTATGTCTTCCTCAAGTTCCTCCAGGGGGGTGGCACTGGCAGTACAGGTATGAGAGACTTCGTGCTCACCCTGCTAGGTATAGGCCCCTCCCACAGGCAGTCCCTCACCATTCACCTCTCCCAGCAGTCCTCCCCAGCTCCCTTGTGCTCTCAGACCTTTCACTTCCTGGTGCTGGGCTGATGTCCCTCAGCCCCCAGGCCCTACTGAGGCCTCCCCTGGCTCCCTGCAGGCTTCGTCAGCAACCTGCGCACTTTCCTGTGGATCCGGGTACAGCAGTTCACGTCTCGGCAAGTGGAGCTACGCATCTTCTCCCACCTGCACGAGCTCTCACTGCGTTGGCACCTGGGGCGCCGCACCGGGGAGGTGCTGCGGATCGCGGATCGGGGCACATCCAGTGTCACAGGGCTGCTCAGGTGCCGCCCAGTGGAAAGGGCATGTGGGAGGGTGGAGCCAGAGAAGCAGGGATAGGGGCCTATGGGAGGAAGAGAACAGACCTAGCCTGAGGAGCTGCCCCTCCCACATTGATGTTTTTTAAATTATAGGATTCTTGTACACATGCTTTCCTAATAACTCAAGTAATGCAGACAGAGAGCAAATCTCTTTCAAGCTGCACTCACTTTTTCAGAGCTTCCCACTCTGTTTAGTATGTTGGGTTCTGCTTTTTTTTTTTCTTTGAGACAGTCTTGCTCTGTCACCCAGGCTGGAGTGTGCAATCTCGGCTCACTGAAACCTCTGCCTCCCAGTTTCAAGTGATTCTCGCACCTCAGCCTCCCAAGTAGCTGGGATTACAGGCATATGCCACCATGCCCGGCTAATTTTTGTATTTTTTTAGTAGAGACAGGGTTTCACCATGTTGGCCAGGCTGGTCTCGAACTCCTGACCTTGTGATCTGCCCATCTTGGCCTCCCAAAGTGCTGGGATTACAGGTGTAAGCCACCACAGCAGGCCAGGTTCTGCTTTTTTTTTTTTTTTTTTTTTTTTTGAGACGGGGTCACGCTCTGTCACCCAGGTAGAGTACAGTGGCGTAATCTCTGCTTACTGCAGCCTCTGCCTCCCAGGTTCAAGCAATTCTCATGCATCAGCCTCCTGAGTAGTTGGGATTACAGACGTGTACCAGCATGCCTGGCTAATTGTTGTATTTTTAGTAGAGACAGGGTTTCACCATGTCGGCCAGGCTGGCCTCCAACTCCTGGCCTCATGTCATCTGCCTACCTCAGCCTCCCAAAGTGCTGGGATTACAGTTGTGAGCCACCATGCCCAGCTGGATTCTGCTTTTTTTTGCGTTTTTACATACATACTATATATGCAGACTCATAGAGCTAATATGATATGGTATTGTGGAAGTTTCTCCTAAAACAAATGGTATTGTGACACATGTGTTATTCTCAGAGTTGCTTATTAACAGAGCATTAAAGAGATATATTTTTTCTCCCATGCATGAGGGTCTCCCTCATTCATTGTAATTGATACAGAGAATTCTGTAGTTTGGGCATGGTTGATTTAGCCACCCACCTCTTGAGGGTAGAATCAGTTATTCTATTGAAAATAAAACACTACCCTGAAATGCCTACAGGCAAGGTTGCCAGGTCTTAGCACCTAAACCTTTGTCACTTGACCTGCCCTCCTAGCTACCTGGTGTTCAATATCATCCCCACGCTGGCTGACATCATCATTGGCATCATCTACTTCAGCATGTTCTTCAATGCCTGGTTTGGCCTCATTGTGTTCCTATGCATGAGTCTTTACCTCGGTGAGTGCTGCTGGGTGACACCAGCTCCCTGAACTATCCAGGGGCTCCCTTGGCCATGAGCTCTGCCCCGGCTCAGGTGACCCACCTATGGGAGGCCATGGATTGGTGGACTTGAATGGACTCTTAGTGCTCCTCATGTGATGGATGGGTCTCATCTGTGTAATCGAACCTTAGCTCAACCTAGGTGAGGGCTGGGGAAGGGCATTCTTGTCACGTTAAGTCCGCGCTGTGGACACAGGTCAAGGAAGCGTCATTCCTATAACAAGATGCAGCTTGCTTTCATTTGTTTACCAAAAGTATTTTCTACACATAAGGCTTTGTGCAGGCTGCAGAGATGCTACCCTGTGGAATCTGGGTCTCTGGGCTTGAGCACAGATTTAGTGTGTACATGGCGGGTAGTGGACACTGACATTTGGTCTCTGCTGTTGGGGATGATGTCCTTTCTCCTCCCCATCTTGTCACTCTCCAGCCCTGACCATTGTGGTCACTGAGTGGAGAACGAAGTTTCGCCGCGCTATGAACACACAGGAGAATGCTGCCCGGGCACGAGCAGTGGACTCTCTGCTAAACTTCGAGACGGTAACAGATGCCCCGGGGGCAGTGGTGTGAGGAGTGGAGAGGTGGAGGAGTGTGGCTAGGACCACTGGGGCTGACAAAGAGTCGGGGGTTCAGGAAGGAGGATTGAGAGTCAGTAGGGAGGGGAATGACCCGAGTGCCATGTGCTGTACCCATGCTAAATAATTTCGGATTGAATTCCTCAGGTGAAGTATTACAACGCTGAGGGTTATGAAGTAGAACGCTATCGAGAGGCCATCATCAAATATCAGGTGAGGATGCTAGCTTGAGGCCTCTGGAGAATAATGCCCTGGCCTGGCAGAATTGCCAGGACCAGGAGTAACAGTCGGGTGATGGGGTGGAAGGGGCCTGGGCCCAGGTTTGGACTCAGTGATGGTCACTGTGTATGGGACATTCCTTCTCCTGTGTTACTGCCCTCAGGGTTTGGAGTGGAAGTCAAACGCTTCACTGGTTTTGCTAAATCAGACCCAGAACCTGGTGATTGGGCTCGGGCTCCTTGCTGGCTCCCTGCTTTGTGCATACTTTGTCAGTGAACAGAAGCTACAGGTGAGGCAGGATCTTGGATGAGAGACTGGGGCACAAGGAAGAGGGGGTCTGGGGCCTATATCTGGGCCACCAGGCTCTTGGGTAGGAAGTGGGCAGGGTGGTACAAGAAGAGCAGCCTGCAGGCCTTCCATGACATACTCTGCTTCCCTGATTGCCACAGGTCGGGGACTTTGTGCTCTTTGGCACCTACATTATCCAGCTGTATATGCCTCTCAATTGGTTTGGCACCTACTACAGGTAACCTGAGCCCTGGCCCTCACCTGCCCAGGCCACATTACTACTTCCTGGCTACTCAGAGAAGTCCTAACCAGCACCTTCTTGCAGGATGATCCAGACCAACTTCATTGACATGGAGAACATGTTTGACTTGCTGAAAGAGGAGAGAGAAGTGAGCGGAGAGGAGTCGGGCTTGGGGAGGGAGGAGCTGTGTGGTGTTTCTTGTGCCTGAAACATACAAAGCTGAGAACCTCAGCACACACAGGTGGCACTCTTCCAGGTGAAGGACCTTCCTGGAGCAGGGCCCCTTCGCTTTCAGAAGGGCCGGATTGAGTTTGAGAACGTGCACTTCAGCTACGCTGATGGGTGAGGCCTTCCTTTTGCTTCCTTTCCTTTTCTGAAGCAGGAAGGCAGTTTTGCACACTGCCTTCCTGCTTCTCACCGCTCTGAATCCCTGCTTTTGGAAAAGAGCCTGGGCAGGGGCAGGGCCTAGTAGCAGCTCTGGTGATAGAAGGCGCCTGCTGAGCACACCCACCCTTCCCTGCAGGCGGGAGACTCTGCAAGACGTGTCCTTCACTGTGATGCCTGGACAGACACTGGCCCTGGTGAGAGGAGACCCAGCCACTTGGCCCAGATGCCTCAAGCTTCCCTCATTCAGTGCCCACGGTAGCTCGTGACCCAGGCTGTGGAATCAGAGAGCCCTGTCACAATAGGCAACAGGATTGAATGGTGCAGGCTCCACGGACATGGGTGATCTCTAGAAGAGGGGGCCTTAAAAGCCAGTGGGGCTCAGCTAGGCGTGGTGGCTCAGCCTGTAATATCAGCACTTTGGGAGGCTGAGGCAGGTGGATCACCTGAGGTCAGGGGTTCAAGACCAGCCTGGCCAACATGGTGAAACTCCGTGTCTACTAAAAATATAATAGCCAGGCGTGGTGCTGGACACCTGTAATCCCACTACGCAGGAGGTTGAGGCACGAGAATCACCTGAACCTGGGAGTCAGAGGTTGCAGTGAGCCAAGATCGCACCATTGCACTCCAGCCTGGGCAACAGAGTGAGACTCGGTCACAAAAAAAAAAAAAAAAAAAAAAAAAAGCCAGTGGGCCTGAGATTTTTCCTGTTTCTAATTCAACAGGTGGGCCCATCTGGGGCAGGGAAAAGCACAGTTTTGCGCCTCCTGTTTCGCTTCTATGACATCAGCTCTGGCTGCATCCGAATAGACGGGCAGGACATTTCACAGGTAAGGCTGCTCAGGAGATTAGTTTAGGGGTCTATGTGTGGAGGAATGATAAGGGCTGAGTGTCCAGAGAGAGTAGATGTCACTCTTGCAAAAAACTGGGGCCATTCTAGCATGATAAAACCTACACTCACACAAGAAAAGTAGTCCTGTAAAGGATTTGTATGGTGCCATAAAAGGTACAAAGGGCCGGACACAGTGGCTTATGCCTGTAATCCCAGCACTTTGGGAGGCCAAGGCAGGTGGATCTCTTGAACCCAGGAGTTCAAGACTAGCCTGGGAAACATGGCAAAACCCCCTCTCTACAAAAAATACAAAAATTAACTGGGCATAGTGGCACACACCTGTAGTCCCACCAGGAAGCTGCAGTGAGTTGTTATGCCACTGCACTACAGCCTGGGTGACAGAGCAAGGCCCTTTCTCAAAAAAAAAAAAAAAAAAGTCACAAAGATCTGTAGCCAGATGTGGCGGCTCACACATGTAATCCCAACACTTTGGGAGGCCAAGGCAGGAGGATCATTTGAGTCCAGGATTTTGAGAGCAGCCTGGGCAACATATTCTGGCAATCCCATCTCAACAAAAAATAAAAAAAATTAGCCTGATGTGGTGGCAAGCGCTTGTGGTCTCAGCTACTCAGGAAGCTGAGGTGGGAGGATTGCATGAGCCCAGGAGGTAAGCCTGCAGTGAGCCGAGATTTTGCCCTGCACTCCAGCCTGGGTGACAGAGTGAGACTCTGTATCCAAAAACAAAACAAAACATCCACAGCAATCTGGTGAAGCAGGAAGAGAAGATGGGGAAACAGAGAGGTTGAGTGATTTGCCCACATGGCTAGGATTTGGGGCGGTGATGGTGAGATTCTCACCAGGGCCTCTTATCCCGTGTGCTTCCGGCCAGCCCATCCTCCATCCCAGGCCTTGGGGGTATCTCACAAGGCAGAATGTGTGGTCTTTTGACCCTAGGTAACCCAGGTCTCTCTCCGGTCTCATATTGGAGTTGTACCCCAAGACACTGTCCTCTTCAACGACACCATCGCCAACAATATCCGTTATGGCCGTGTCACAGCTGGGGACAATGAGGTGGAAGCTGCTGCTCAGGCTGCAGGCATCCATGATGCCATTATGGCCTTCCCTGAAGGTGAGATTCCTTTGCAGAGAGTCTCCTCTTCTTCCGGTGTTGTCCTGTTAATCCCTGACCCCTGTTCCCTCCGTTTCTTGTTTCTTCCACGTAAGAAACGTTGTGGGTAATATCCACAGGGTACAGGACACAGGTGGGTGAGCGGGGACTGAAGCTGAGTGGTGGGGAGAAACAGCGCGTCGCCATTGCCCGCACCATCCTCAAGGCTCCGGACATCATTCTGCTGGATGAGGTGCGCGCTGGGTCTCCTCTCCTCCTTCCTCCCTTGTGTATACTCAAGCCATTCCTGCTGAGCACTGTTCCCACTTAGAACAGGTATCGTGAATCCATGTCTCACAAAACACACCTTACAGTTCTCAAGCCCAAACAAAGCTCTTGTGTATTCTTGAGGCCTTAGCCAGCAGTCTGCCTCCCCCTTCCATCGGGGGTTTTGAGTTACAGGGGCAGTTTTACCTGGACCCTCTCTATAGGCAACATCAGCGCTGGATACATCTAATGAGAGGGCCATCCAGGCTTCTCTGGCCAAAGTCTGTGCCAACCGCACCACCATCGTAGTGGCACACAGGTACAGGACTACAGGACCGGGGTGGCTGGCAGCATGGGCCCACTTTGGGTGGGGTAGTAGGTGACTGATTTTTGACTTCTCAGGCTCTCAACTGTGGTCAATGCTGACCAGATCCTCGTCATTAAGGATGGCTGCATCGTGGAGAGGGGACGGTAAGAGACACAACATAGATGAAAAGGACAGATCCGAACTGGGGGCTCCAGGAAAGGGATGTGAAATCCCAAGGGCTTCTAGAGGGGACCTCCCTTGCCCATCCCGTCCTCTCTGTGGGCTGGCGGCAAGGACCCTTAGGGTAAAACTGATGGTTGGAACTCACACTTTCCTCCTCACCCCAGGCATGAGGCTCTGTTGTCCCGAGGTGGGATTTATGCTGACATGTGGCGGCTGCAGCAGCAGGGACAGGAAGAAGCCTCTGAAGACACTAAGCCTCAGACCACGGAACGGTGACAAAAGTTTGACCACATCCTTCTCAAAGACTAACCCAGAAGGGAATAAGATGTATCCCCTTTCCCTGGCTTATTTCATCCTGGTGTTAGGGTATGGTGCTAGCTATGGTAAAGGGAAAGGGACCTTTCAGAAAAGCACTTTTTGGGGAAATAAAATGTGGACTGTGCGAGGATCACCGTGGCTTTGTGGGGTGGGATGCTGCAGTGGGCCTCTATCCATAAGTCAGGAGCGCATTCTTGACACGGCTTTTCTGTTTGAGGCGGAAGAGGAGAGAGACACACACCACTTGTATGTCTTATCAACGGCCAAGATTCTTTATTTTCTCCAGGCCCCTTCCTGCCCACACCACATGGGAGCAGCTCCAGTATAACGGAGATGACATGATAAGGGGCTGAGAGTAGGGCCTGGCCAGCTTCCACTGAGGGCCCAACCAGGGAACAGTTGCTAGCTGCTCTCTCCCATGCAGCTGGAGCGCTAGCAGGCCTTCCAGAGGCTCCCAGGGCGACCTCCACATCACTCCCACTTGTCTCTGCCCTCCAGGCTGCTCTGGGCCTCCTCTCGCTGTGTACCCTAGAGGTGTGAGGGCCACAGTCCTCCTCAGGTGAACCTCCCTCCCCAAGCCCAGGGCCCTAGCACAGGCTGCAGTTGGACGGCTTCGAGCTGCGGCTCTGCGCCTAGAGCAGTGAGAAGGGAAGGAGGGGAAGACAGGGTGCAACGTCAAGGAAATGAGGGGACAGCCCTCATTCCAGAGCTCAGCACGGGCTGGGGTCATACTGAAAACCAAATGACAACCACCATTCCAAAACTGTGCACCACTTAGAAGAACCCCCACCCCGACTTCTTCCTCCCACTGCAGCACCCATCTTCATCTCAGCCTCATACCTGCTGCCGCTGGTATTCTGCCTCACTGGCTGACAATGCTTGTGCTAAAGCTAGGTCTTCTTCCTCCTGAGAACTGGGAGGGAGGAATGGCTTAAGTTAGATGATGGTAAGATCTAAAATTTGAACATAATGATCTGTATGTGTCAGGCCTCAGGGTGCTAAGCTCTGCCGGGGATGATCTCAATCTTCATAGCAACACTACAAAGTGCATATTAGTATTGGCCCCATTTTATAGAGGAAAAGAAGGCTCCATGAGTTAAATAACTTGACAAAGATCATATAGTTCATTTTAATTTTGAGCCCAAGTTGGCATGATTATCTTGCATTGTGTCAAAGTGGTCCCACCTACCTCCCTCCACATCAAGCCCTTGCCCACAGCTTGCCCTCTCTCTTTCACAAGAGATTAAGGTACCTTGGAACCTGGGGTTTGGTCTCTGCCAGGGACATTTCCAGGGCTCGCTGCAGAGCTTCATCCTCACTCTGCAAAGGGAGAAAGACCAGTGTCCTTGGACTTTACTCTCTGTGTGCTTGTTTTTGCCCATCCAACCTCTGCCCAACTCACCAGGCCATTCTGCAAAGCAATCACTGGAGGGGCTGTCCAGGATGGAGATCGGGTTGTGGCTCTACAACAGACATTGAAGAGGTAGAAGTCAGAGGTGTGAAGGGGAAAAACGGGGAGCAGGGAAACAGGCAGGCCTACCTGCTGGGAGAGGGACAGGAAGGCAAGGTTCCACTTGGGCTGGGGATGGTGCTTGCAGAAGCCACAGCTTGTGCTCTGGAGATGGCAGCAAGGCTGTAAGGAAGAAATATTTTTGACATGTCTCCAAGTACCAGCCTTATCCAGGAAGTGGAGAGTTCTGGAAAAACATGCACTTGAAAAGGAAGCTAAAAGACTCCCCGAGCCGACAGGAATGGGGTTGAAGCTTCCCAATTTGTAATGACAGAACTTGAGTCAGTTCCAAAAGACTGCGATGGTCCCAAAGCCAAGCAGAGGACTTGGCTGCAATTACCCTGCCCGGCTGGTTGGATGCCCCTCCCCAGAGCAATCATGGTCCAATGGGTGCCGGTGCTTGATGCAGAAGTTTCGGCTACAGCGTTCACAGGTCAGTTTCATCATTTCTCGCTGCCGGCAGCCAGCGCGCTCACACTTATTGGTGAAGATCTGAGGTGAAGTGAGAAGGTTGTCTCTGCTGAGATTCTTCGACTATTTGGGTTTCCAGGCATCTGTAGTCCCAGCTGGGTTATGGCTGACCCCTACAGTGCTTACCTTCCGTTTATGCTGTGCTGGATCAGAGCGACAGTCTCTGTCAATGTGCTCTCCCACAGCACGGTCAGGGGGCTCTCCTCTGGCCACAGGCACAGGCACATTGCAGAGAGGGCACACAGGTACCTGGATATCCTACAGTCAAGGAGCAAGGGTCAGTCTGTAGCCCACTCCAGTCCCAACAAATCTCTGGTCCTGAAAGAACTTGGCTATGACCCCACAATCGCTCAAGAAAATAATGTATCCCAGCACGGACGGCCTCAGAAAGACAAAAGACGAGGAATGTGAGACACAGATTTGGGGGATTCTACACGCATTCTCCATCTGCCCGCTTTCACCCTGAGGATCGCCCCCTCACCTTTTGGTAAGCAGATCCACAGTGATGCTGGGCGTAGGCCACATGGTCTGCGCAGAAGATGCCCGAGCAGGCATCGCACTTAAGCGGCAGGAAATCTGCAGAGAGTTGGTCGGATTGCAGGTCCAGCGGGACCTCGATGTCCTTCCCTCTCACCCAAGCCTTCGACTCAGGGGAAGGAAAATACCACGCTATTTGCGACACACCGCCCCTTCCCAAGCCCATTACCTCCTCGGCCACGCCCCCTCGGCCACGGCCCCCAACTTCAAGCCCCGCCCCCCGGCCTTGCCAGCCGGGGAGCCCACGCTTCCCTCCCCACCTGTGGGTCGAAGTCCCTTTCCGCTGGGCTCCGCCCCCCGCGCGCTCCGCCCCTCACCCAAGCGCTGACAGCTCGGCTCCGAACAGTGAGCCCCAAGGTCCGGAAACTCCATCGCCAGGCCGGGCAGGGCCTGCTAAGAGAAGCGGCGAGTGCTGAGCGTCTCTAGGGCTCCTGTTCCGGGTCCGGACCGCAACCCCGCACTCTGGCGGACTCTCTGCCCCGCCCCTTCCTCTCCCCCGCCCAGCCCAGGTTACTGGAGCCCCCGCGCCTGCCGGCCCACGGCGCCTGCTCCTCCCTCTGCGCGCGGCGCGCTGACGTCATCACGCAGGGCGGGCGTGTCCGGCGCATCTCGGAGCAGCTGAGGAGCGCCCTGGCCAAACCCCCGCCCAGCGTTGCTCGGGGAGGCGGAGAGTCGGAAGACTCTCCCGAGGCCGGAGGGTGGCCGTGCGCGGCTCCGCGACCCTGGGCGCGGGCATAGCTCCACTAAGCGTCTCTCTGGGGGATCAGGGACCGGCGAAAGAGCCAGCGAAGGCGAAGTCGGATATCTTGGGGATGGAAGGCTGGATGGTTTGGGGTCCTTCACAATTCGGTCCTTAGACACGATGCCCTCCCCCTGGCCATTTTGTTCACGGCCACGGCTGCCCTTCGTCTCCACGAGCTGAAGGGGGCACACTCCCATATTTCTCTGAAGTACAGACCTCTCTAGAGATGCAGATCCCTCCTCCAGTTTCGACTTTGGTACCCGCCTCAGACTGAAGTAGGCGCACCTGCTCTGTGATCTTCCTGCTTCTGTTCTAGCACCCATATCACCAATGAGCTGTCCCCAGTCCCTACGTAAGTATACTGGGAAGTCAGGAACCACGTCTACCTTGTTTCGTGTTACGTTCTAGCACCTAACAGTGCCTAGAACAGTGTAGTCCTCAGACTTTAGTGTGAATCCAAATCGCCTACCAAGCTAGTTTAAAATGCAGATTTCCGGGTCTTGCAGCTTCTAATTCAGTAAGAACACCTGAAGGAATTCTGACACAGATTGCCCATGCACCACACTCTGAAAAACACTAGCCTAGAATATTCTCAGTGATTATTAAATAATTGTAGCTAGAACTACAGGCACAAGCCACCATGCCCAGCTAAGTTTTAAATTTTTATTTTGTAGAAATGGGGCCCTCACTTTGATGCCCAGACTGATCTTGACCTCCTGGCCTCAAGTGATCCTCCTGCCTTGGCCTCCCAAAGTGCTGGGATTACAGATGTGAGCCACTACACCTGACCAATATTCTTTTTACTTGTTTTTCCTTTATTTTTTTTTATTGTGTATTCCAGGAAAACGTGTTTTTATTTTAAATTACTTCCAGGACTTTATAAATGCTTTTATTTTGTTTCAATATATAACTGTCAGATTTCCAATAATTCTTTTCATTTCCCATTATAATCATTTGATTCTAAGAATTTTGTTTATTCAGTTTTTTTCTCTGTATAATCATCCGTAGCTTTAGAATTGTAGGCTTCCAGGCCTGGCATTGTGGCACATGCCTGCAATCTCAGCACTTTGGGAGGCTGAGGCAGGAGGATCACTTGAGCCCAGAATTTCCGGCCTGGGCAACATAGTGAGACCCTGTCTCTACAAAAATTAAAATGAAAAGAATTGTAGGCTTCCAGTTTGGAGACACTTGTATGGGGCAGACTAAACAAAAATAAACACTGACTCTCTCCCCACTCCCACTTTACAAATGCTCAGATAACCAAAGCTTTGTGGAACTCAAAAAATAAAAATCTTTGGATCTCATTTTTGAGCATGAGCCAGAATGCTTGAAGGGCCATGTATTCATTTGTTCTTACATTGCTATAAAGAAATACCTAGCTAGGGATAGCTGCAAGGAAGGGCTCGCTGAGGTGCTGGGATTCTTGCAGCTGTGCGGGGATTTAACCACCACCATGTCAAGCAAAAGAGCTAAGACCAAGACCACCAAGAAGCACCCTCAGCACACAACATCTAACGTGTTTGCTAAGTTTGACCAGTCACAGATTCAGGAGTTCAAAGAGGCCTCCAACATGATTGATCAGAACAGAGATGGTTTCATCGACAAGGAAGATTTGCATGATATGCTTTCTTCACTGGGGAAGAATCCAACTGATGAGTATCTGGATGCCATGATGAATGAGGCTCCAGGCTCCATCAATTTCACCATGTTCCTCACCATGTTTGGTGAGAAGCTAAATGGTACAGATCCTGAAGATGTCATCAGAAATGCTTTTGCTTGCTTTGATAAAGAAGCAACTGGCACCATTCAGGAAGATTACCTGAGAGAGCTGCTGACAATCTTGGGGGATCGGTTTACGGATGAGGAAGTGGATGAGCTGTACAGAGAAGCACCTATTGACAAAAAGGGGAACTTCAATTACATCAGGTTCACACACATCCTGAAACATGGAGCAAAAGACAGAGATGACTGAAAGAACTTCAAATTCCAGCCAAACATTCCTTGTTGCCATTTTGGGTATTTCTAAGATTTTTCTCTTGCATGCACTTAGCTTTATGGCTTTTGCATTTCCCGTTGTATCGATTCTCAGCCGTTTTGGGCACATATATCTTTATACTCAGACTGGAAATGGGACTTTCTATTAATATCATTTTCAAAATAGAAAATAGGGGGTGGGCGTGGTGGCTCACACCTATAATCCAAGCAATTTGGAGGCCAAGGCGGGCGGATCACCTGAGGTCGGGAGTTCAAGACCAGCCTGACCAACATGGTGAAACACCGTCTTTTTAAAAAAAAAAAAAAAGAAAGAAAATAGGGTAATTTGACCTACCAGCTCCTCCCCCCAATAACTGCAGTCTATATACAGTCAATATGTTTTTTCAAAGAAAGTTATCCTCTCAATTTTTTCTGAACCATGATTAAAGTTTATGATGAAAGAAAGAAAAAGAAAAGAGAAAAGAAAGAAAGAAAGAAAAGGAAGAAAGAGAAAAAGAAAGAAAGAAAAAAGACAAGAAAGACCTAGCTAGGAATGGTGGCTCATGCCTATAATCCCATCCCTCAGAGGTCAAGGTGGGAGGGTCTCTTGAGCCCAGAAGTTTGAGACCAGCCTGATCAACATAGCAAGACCTCTATCTCTACAAAAAATAAAAAAGTTAGCTGGGCATGGTGGCATCCACCTGTTGTCCCAGCTACTCAAGAGGCTTTGGTGGGAGGATTGCTTGAGCCCAGGGGGTCGAGGTTGCAGTGAACTATGGTTGCACTTCAGCTGGATGACAAAGTGAGACCCTGTCTTAAAAAAAATCTGAGGCTGGTTGATTTATAAAGAAAAGAGGTTAAATTTACTCATGGTTCTACAAACTATATAGGAAACATGGTGCCAGCATCTGCTGAGCTTCTGGTGAGGCCTCAGGAAGCTTCTAATCATGGCAGAAGGCCTAAGGGGAACAGGCATGTCACATGGCAGGAGTGGAAGCAAGAGAGGGAGGTCCCAGAGTCTTTTAAAAACCAGATCTTGAGTGGGCATGGTGGCTCACACCTGTAATCTCAGCAGTTTGGAAGGCTGAGGTGAGAGGATCACAAGGTCAGGAGTTTGAGATCAGCCTGGCCAGGATGGTGAAACCCCATCTCTACTAAAAATACAAAAATTAGCCAGGCACTGTGGCAGGCACCTGTAATCCCAGGTACTTGGGAGGCTGAGGCAGGAGAATCACTTGAACCTGGAGGCAGAGGTTGCAGTGAGCCAAGATTGCACCACTGCACTCCAGCCTGGGTGACAGAGCAAGACTATGTCTCAAAAAAAGAAAAGAAAAGAAAAAGGCATGGAAAAAGAAACTAACACTTATTGTCATGTCCTGCTCTTCCTCATATGTTAGCTTATTTAATCCCCTGTGAAAACCTTTTGAAGTAGATATCATGTATTCCCATTTTGCAGATAAGAAAACTGAGGTTGAGAGAGATTAAGTTACTTGCTATGGAGACAGAATCTGGATGCAAATTTTTGTATAGTCTTCAGTTCTATGTTCTTTCCATTATACAAATTCATCTCCCAAAAATCTACTCTTGGCCCCTCCTTAACAACTGAAAAGAGGAATTTGTTTTTATATACAGAGTATCACTCTGTCACTCAGGCTGGAATGCAGTGGCACGATGGCTCACTGCAACCTCCGCCTCCTGGGTCCAAGCAACTCTCCCGCCTCAGCCCCGGAGTAGCTGGGACTACAGGCGTGCACCACCACACCCAGCTAATTTTTAGTAGAGACAGGGTTTCACCATGTTGGCCAGGCTGTTCTGGAACTCCTGACCTCGTGATCCACCCGCCTCTGCCTCCCAAAGTGCTGGGATTACAGGTGTGAGCTGCCGCTCCTGGCCCGAAAAGAGGAATCTTAAGTGATGATTTTTCTGAGTGTTTGTAGAAAATCCCAAATCTTCCCACAGGTTCTCAATAATCAAACATCTTATTTAAAGATATTTAAATATCTAAATGAGAGAACCAGTATGGGGAAGCTCTTTGATTGAAGCTGGTTTCAGATCCCTGGAGATTAGTCAGCTGGCATGACTGCCCTCCCTGAGCTCTGCCTTGCTCCCTTGGGTGTGTAATACACAATCTTGGTGACAGTAGTCAGCCATTTGTCCTCAGGCGCACTAGCTCTCCTGTGAGCTCATTTTAGATGCCTAGTTTAGACAAATAGTTCAGATTCATGTAACTTTACAGGTTATACAGTGATTTCATATATATTCAACACACTAAATGTGTGTGTGAATATATGTTGTTGTTTTTTTGTTTTGTTTTGTTTTTTGAGATGGAGTTTTGTTCTTGTTGCCCAGGCTGGAGTGGTTTGAGCTTGGCTCACTGGAATCTCCACCTCCTGGGTTCAAGCGATTCTCCAGCCTCAGCCTCCCGAGTAGCTGGAATTTCAGTCACCTGCCACCATGCCTGGCTAATTTTTGTATTTTTAGTAGAAACAGGGTTTCTCTATGTTGGCCAGGTTGGTCTCGAACTCCTGATCTCAGGTGATCCACCCGCCTCAGCCTCCCAAAGTGCTGGGATTACAGACGTGAGCCACCACACCCAGCCACAACCCGCTAAATATTAACCGGAGTTGTCAGGTCTCAGATGCAGCAATTAGTTCAAAGTGAGAAGGATCAAATACAATGGCTTTCCAAGTTTTTAAGCCTTGACCTACTATAAGAAATATATCTTACATCTCCTCCCAGTGTATATAAATATAAAATCAATGTTGTTTAAGCTGCACCGAATTGATTTCGTGGCCCGCTAATTTCCAAGTTTGAAACTCATGCTCTAATGGGAAGGCGTGGGACACGGAAATGGGAGCCAGTAATGCCCAGGAGTGAGGCTGGGAGGCACAGTGAGAGTGCTCCGGGCAGACAAGATGCCAAATGCACTCCAGCCAGAGGCAGGCGGGGAGAGCAGCGCAAAGGTTATGGATGACCTTCAAGTAGAGCTCGGAGGAGGCTGAGGGTGCAAGAGGCGGGAGGTGGAAGAGATTGTTAAATGCCGTAAATTGAATGCATAGAATTTTGTGTTTGCGTTTTTCCCATACCCCACTGAAATAACAGTAAAACAATAAGGAGAACATAAGTGAAAACAATACATGAAGATATGACAGAAACATTTTGGAAGAGGGAAAACTGACTCGGGGGTGGGGGGCGGGCCAAGGAAGTTGAAACAGTGCAAATAACGACAGTTGACTTCAGAGCCGCTAAAAGCTTAGGACTGGGAGCATCAAGCTTTGCAAAGGTAGAGGTGGAAGGAGGGGGCTGGAAATGAAGGGTGAGTTTAAAGTCAACATAAGGAGCAGTTAGACCCCATGTTCCCTCCTCCAGCCTGGGCAGCTGGGTGACTGCCCCTCTCCCATCCCCCACCAAAAAAGGCAGGAGGTGCATGGACTGTCTCATGAAAATGAACCAGTGGGGCCCTGGGCTTCAGTTCCTCAGCCGGCTGAGGGTGGAGAGTGAGAGAAACCACAGCTTCTTTCTCTTGGCTCTAGAGCACTGGCAGCCAGGTTCATGGTCCCCAGGCCGGAGGCTGCAGGATTCTTCTCTGGGAGAACTGAGCAGTCTAAAAGGTCTCTGGGGTTTGGGAGTTCTCAACACAATAGTTTTCTCTGCCATCTCACCCTGCAGGGAAGATGCCAATCACCGAGTCCTAGAGAGCATTCAGTTGAACTTTAAGTGCCTCTGCTCAAATATGAAGACCAGGATTTGAGGGAAGTCTCTTTCATGAAAGACAGAAGCCAAAATAAAGACACAAATGGTGGTAGGAAGGAAAGCAGGTACAATGCAGGAAATACAAAAATATAAGTTATGGCCGGGTGTGATGGCCTACGCCTGTAATCCTATCACTTTGGGAGGCTGAAGCCGGCGGATCATGAGGTCAGGAGTTCGAGACCAGCCTGAACAACATGGTGAAACCCCATCTCTAAAATACAAAAAATTAGCTGGGCATGGGTGGCATATGCCTGTAATCCCAGCTACTCAGGAGTCTGAGGCAGGAGAATTACTTGAACTCGGAAGAAGGAGGTTACAGTGAGCCAAGATGACACCATTGCACTCCAGCCTGAAGCCTGGGCATCTCAAAAAAAAAATATATGCCAGGCGCAGTGGCGCATGCCTGTAGTCCCAGCTACTCGGGAGGCTGAGGCAGGAGGGCTGCTTGAGCCCAGGAGTTCTGGGCTGTAGTGCGCTATGCCGATTGGGTGTCCGCACTAAGTTTGGCATCAATATGGTGACCTCCCGGGAGTAGGGGACCACCAGGTTGCCTAAGGAGGGGCGAACCGGCCCAGGTCAGAAACGGAGCAGTTCAAAACTCCCGTGTTGATCAGTAGTGGGATCACGCCTGTGAATAGCCACTGCACTGCAGCCTGGGCAACATAGTGAGACCCCGTCTCTTAAAAAAAATTATATATGTGTATATATATATATATATATATAGTTACATATACAATTTATATAACTAGACTACTAATAATGTAATGATATAACTTATTAAGAATGATCAGGGCTGGGTGCGGTGGCTCACTTCTGTAATCCCAGCACTTCAGGGGGCTGAGGCGGGCAGATTACCTGAGGTCAGGAGTTCAGGATCATCCTGGCCAACATGGTAAAACCTCGTCTCTACTAAAAATACAAAAATTAGCCCAGTGTGGTGGCGGGCACCCATAGTCCCAGCTACTCTGGAGCCTGAGGCAGAAGAATTGCTCTAACCGGGGAGGCAGAGGTTGCAGTGAGCTGAGATCGTACCACTGCACTCCAGCCTGGGCAACAGAGCAAGACTCCATCTCAAAAAAAAAAGATTAGTCTGGGCGTGGTGGCTCACACCTGTAATTCCAGCACCTTGGAAGGCCGAGGCCAGTGGAGCACTTGAGGTCAGGAGTTAGAGAGCAGACTGGCCAACATGACAAAACCTTGTATCTATTAAAAATACAAAAATTGGGCCGGGCATGGTGGCTCACACCTGTAATCCAAGCACTTTGGAGGCCAAGGCGGGCCGATCACCCGAGGTTGGGAGTTCAAGACAAGCCTGACCAACATGGTGAAACCCCATCTTAAAAAAAAGAAAAAATTTTTATAATTGTAAAAATAATAAATGAAAATACAAAAATTAGCTGGGCTTGGTAGCAGACGCCTGTAATCCCAGCTCCTCGGGAGGCTGAGACAGAAGAATCACTTGAACCTGGGAGGCGGAGATTGCAGTGAGCCAAGATCACGCCACTGCACTCCAGCCTGGGCGACAGAGCGAGACTTCTTCTCAGAAAATAAAAATAAAAATAAAAAAGTAGAGGTTAGAAAGCCACAAGGACAGGGGGTGGGGGCTGTTAACAGGAGGGTAAGTCCTGCAGTGAGGGACATCTGGATATTTTTCTTACATTCTGTGACATGAAACTTAATTATCTGAGCATGATCACCCTCTACCTCGCTCTTCTTCCAAGAAGAGACCTGTGGCTCTGGCAACTACAGATCCTGGACTTTTTTTTAGTCTCACTGGGTCAGTGGGTGGGTCTGGGAACCTGAGGAAGCAGAGACTAGCCTGATCTGTTGGAAAGGACTCAGGGGTAAGCACCAGAGTGAAGAACAGATTTTGAAAGGTTACAAGGGAAGGGGCTCACCTGGAGAGGAGGCACAGAACAGGTGGAGTTTGGAGAGTCTGGGGAAGAGACTGACAAAAATGGAGGGACAGTGTTGTGTTGCATGAGGCAATGCGAGAAAAATGGGGAAGAGAATAGTAGGAAATACTGTGTATTGGGCATGTTCACCTCCTTTAGTGTCTTCTGGAATGATTTTGTTGACGCATCCCAGGGTTTTCAGTGCTCTGTGGATGTCAGGCTGGCAAGACCTTGCTGAGACTGGCTAGAAGGAGCTTGCCTCCCCAGGAAATAGGACATGTGGCTTGCTCTGCATAGCTTCCTTGTTTTCACTGGGTGAAAATGACAGGGTACCAGTCTTTGATTCAAACCCTGCACAGGCTAGGTGTTGTGGCTCACATGCCTGTAATCCCAGCACTTTGAGAGGCCGAAGGGGGTGGATTACCTGAGGTCAGGAGTTCGGGAGTTCAAGATCAGCCTGATCAACTTGGTGAAACCCGATTTCTACTAAAAATACAAAAATTAGTTGGGCATGGTGGCAGGTGATGGTAATCCCAGCTACTTGGGAGCCTGAGGCAGGAGAATCGCTTGAACCTGGGAGGTAGAAGTTGTAGTGAGCTGAGATCGAGCCACTGCACTCCGCCTTCTCAAAAAAAAAAAAAAAAAAGAAAGAAATATTCACTGGAACCGAGTCATTTTGAGTGCTAAAGAAAAATAAATAAATAAATAAATAAATAAAAAGAAAAAAGAGAGAAAAAAAAGAAATAAAGAAAAATAGCTGGGCATGGTGGCTCACACCTGTAATCCCAGCTACTTGGGAGACTGAGGCAGGAGAATTGCTTGAACCCGAGAGGGGGAGGTTGCAGTGAGTCAAGATTGCGCCACTGCACTCCAGCCTGGGCTACAAAGGGAGACTCCATTTCATCTCAAAACAAAACAGGCCAGGTGAGGTCCCTAATGCTTGTAATCTTATCACTTTGGGAGGCCGAGGCAGACTGATCGCTTGAGGCCAGGAGTTTGAGACCAGCCTGGCCAACACGGTGAAACCCCGTCTCTACTGAAAATACAAAAATTAGCCCGGTGTGGTAGCACGCGCCAGTAGTCCCAGCTACTCGGGAGGCTGAGGCAGCAGAATCACTTGAATCTGGGAGGCAGAGGTTGCAGTGAGCCGAGATCATGCCACTGTACTCCAGCCTAGGTGACAGAGCAAGACTCTGTCTCAAAAAACAAACAAACAAAACAAAACAAAATAAAACAAAAACAAAAAACCCTGCACAGTCTGAGGAGTTTGTCTGTTAAGATAAGGGAGGAGGCTCGGCACGGTGGCTTATGCCTGTAATCCTAGCACTCTGGGACGCCAGGGCAGGCGGATTACGAAGTCAGGAGTTCGAGACCAGCCTGGCCAACGTGGTGAAACCTCGTTTCTACTAAAAAGATAAAAATAAGCCGGACATGGTGGCGGGCACCTGTAATCCAGCTACTTGGGAGGCTGAGGGAGGAGAATCACTTGAAACCAGAAGGTAGAGGTTGCAGTGAGCTGAGATGGCACCATTGCACTCCAGCCTAGGCGACAAGAGTATAACTCCCATCTCAAAAAAAAAAAAAAAAAAACCAGTAAAGGAAGCTACCTAGACCTTCTCCTGAACCCCAGCTCCTATCAATCGTTGGGAATCTTTTTTCAAAGAACCCAAGTCTTATTTGTGTTCTGTCTCTTCAAACTTGCTTTGAGTCAGATGCGAGTTCTGTTCCTCAAATTTACTTCCTGAGAAGCTTCCTGGCGGCTTTTGTTTTCCTCAGCCAGAATTAGCCTCATCTTCAGTAAAGTTTAGGTGGTCCCTTAACATTAGAACCAAGGCCCTAGTGGCTTTGCGTGTTTCATCAGAGCCTCTGAGTCCTCTCCTGCCATGGGGTAGCCACCTCTACCTTTCAGGGGCCTGCTTTTAGCTTGCCTGCACTTAGATTAGTCTTGAAGAGTGACTCAGAATTGTCCAGGTGAGATGGACAGAAACATGTTCCTGCCTGAAAGATGCAAATACAAGAGGAATGAGGAGGGTTATAAATACCTGCTGTTCTGGGGTTGGAATATTCTATTAGAGGCAGGAAATGGGGAGAGGGAGGAAGTTGAACAGCCAGGTAATTTTTGCATTGTTTTGAAATGTGTGTGTATAAACATCTGTATTCAGGTGGCAAAACTAGGGTTCAAACTCACCTTTTGCTTCTAAGTTTAGCAGTTTTTCCATATACCCAGAGGGTGCTATCAGTTTTCCATACAGCCAGAGGGTACTATTATCAGTTTTCCATATAGCCAGAGGGTACTATCAGTTAGATCAGGGGTGATCCACAGGGCAATTTTATCTCCAGGGGATGTTTGGGGGGTGGGGAGGTGGGCGGGGGGGTCTTTTGGCATCAAATGGGTGGCAAGCAGGTGAGGATGATGCTAAATATTCTACACAGCCTGGACAACATGGCGAGACCCCAGCTGTAGGGTCCAGCCCTACAGAGTCCTTTGAGCCCCTCTTTACTGGTGTGGAGACAAGAAACTGTAGAAATAAAAGACATAAGACACAGAGATAGAGAAAAGAGAGTTTGGACCCAGGGGTCCACTGCCAACCAAAGCGCGGAGTCCAGCAATGGCCCGGAGTGCCACTCTTTTATTGAGTACACAGCTGGGGGCAGGGTAGGTAGAGTGTGGCATTGGTGGTTGGTGATCAAGTACATCACATGTCATATAGGTGGGGGCCCAAAGCTTTCAGGTAGCCAAGATGAGGTAAGGAGCATAATGCGTCAGCACTTTTCCATACTTGTTAAGAAAGAACAAAGACATTAAGATTTATATTACTTTTACTGATTATCTCTTCTAAGAAAAAGGAACCAGGTGCAGAATGAGAACATGAGAGTGGACACGGAACTTGACTACTGAAGCACAGCATCACATAGAGACAATTAAGCCCCCGGATATCTGCGGGCCTACCTGACAGCGTCAGGCCTACTGCAAGGGCTTGGAGGAGCGGAATTTTCTCCTAACTCCCCTGAGGAAGGAGGTGTCTCAGCCATCTTGGACGGCTTCTTTCCTAGCTGGCTAAACAGCAGGTACTTTCCCAGCGCTGGCGCTGCCACACAGCCAAGGCACCCTCCAGCAGCCCTTATGTGGGCGTGACAGAGGGCTTAAAATGTCTTGCCTTAGGGTCATTCCTTTCACAGTCTCACCTCAGGTTCACACTTCTGACCTGAGAGGCATTAGTAAAAGAATTAGGATCAAGTATGAGTAACTAAGACCTCCTGTGAATAATCACTATGGTTATATTTCTAGTTACTTTCTTCTTCATTATTTATATGGAAATAGGCTGAAGTTACTGGCTCCTGCCTCGGCACTTATGGGGTCTCCTCACTACACCCGGCAAGATCTTGGCTCACTACAACCTCCACCTCCTGGGTTCAAGCGATTCTCCTGGTGGGTCTTTTTTCTTTTCCTTTCTTTCTTTTTTCTTTTTTTTCTTTTTGAGATGGAGTTTTGCTCTTAGGATAGAGTGAGATGGCATGATTTTGGCTCACTATAACCTCTGCCTCCTGGGTTCAAGCGATTCTCTTGCCTCAGCCTCCCGGTAACTGGGATTACAGGCATCTGCCACAATTTTGTATTTTCAGTAGAGATGGGGTTTCTCCATGTTGGTCAGGCTGGTCTCGAACTCCTGAGCTCAGGTGATCTGCCACCTTGGCCTCCCAAAGTGCTGGGATTACAGGCGTGAGCCACCATGCCCGGCCAAGAGGTGGATCTTAATTGCCCTCCCCTTGAGTATGAGCTAGACTTAGTGACTTGCTTCTAATGAATTGAATATGAAGGAAATGATGGAGTGTGGTTTGACACTAGGTCATAAAAAGCATTGGGACTTCCTTCTTTCTCTCTTGGATTGTTTGTAAGGGGGAAGGTAGTTATTGTAATGGCAAAAGCCACAATTACTTTTTCACCAACCTAATATTTAGAGTAGTTTGTTATGCAGAAATAATCAGTACACTTTGGTATTGATACTTTTTACTAAACTGTTGTCTTAGCCCATTTGGGCTGCTATAAAAAAATACCTGAGACTAGACGATTAATGAACAATCAACGTTTATTGCTCACAATTCTGGATGCTGAGGAGTCCAAGATCAAGGCACCAGCAGCTTTGGTGCCTGGTGAGGGCCCATCCTCGTAGATGGGCCTCAAATGGTAGAAGAGGCTCAAACAGAGTTAGGCTATCTCAAGTCCTTATATAAGGGCACTAACCCCCTTTTTTTTTTTTTTTTTTTTTTGAGACAGAGTCTCTCTTTGTCGCCCAGGCTAGAGTGTGATGGCATGATCTCAGCTCACTGCAACCTCTGCCTCCTGAGTTTCACCATGTTGGCCAAGCTGATCTCAAATTCCTGACCTCAAGTGATCCACTGGCTTCGGCCTCCCAAAGTCCTGGGATTACAGGAGTAAGCCAAAACACCCAACCCACTAATCCCATTTATGAGGGCAGAGCCTTCATGATCTAGTCATGTCCTAAACGGTGAGATTTGGGTGATCACACAACCACAACCAAATCATATCACAGGTGCAGTGACTTATGCCTGTAATCCCAGCACTTTGGGAAGCCAAGGTGGTCAGATAACCTGAGGTTGTGTGTTCGAGACCAGCCTGACCAACATGGAGAAACCCCATCTCTACTAAAAATACAAAATTAGCCAGACTTGGTGGCGCATGCCTGTAATCTCAGTTACTGGGAAGCTGAGGCAAGAGAATCGCTTGAACCCAGGGGGCGGAGGTTGCGGTGAACCAAGATTGTGCCATTGCACTCCAGCCTGGGCAAAAAGAGCGAAACTCTGTCTCAGAAAAAAAATAGCTGGGCAAGGTAGTGGGCACCTGTAGTCCCAGCTACTAGGGAGGTGAGGCAAAGGGATCACTTGAGCACAGGAGTTTAAGGCTGCAGTGAGCTATGATCTTGCCACTGCACTCCAGCCTGGCCAACAGAGCAAGACTCTGTCTCAAAAAAAGATTCTAAATTCAAAATTGCTTTCCAAATAATATAATAATTTGATGCAATCACAGATGATCAAGCTAGTTGGGCAATCTTACCTTAAACTCAGAAAACCCAGCTCCCAAACCAGCAAATACGAACTCCTGACCTTGTGATCCACCATCTTGGCCTCCCAAAGTGTTGGGATTACAGGCATGAGCCACTGTGCCCAGCCTCAGAGACTTCTTTTTTTTTTTTTGAGACGGAGTTTCATTTGTTCGTTGCTTAGGCTGGAGTGCAATGGTTCGATCTTGGCTTACTGCCAACCTCTTCCTCCCGGATTCAAGCAATTCTCTGGCCTTAGCCTCTTTAGTAGTTAAGATTACAGTTGCGTACCACCACTCTTGGCTAATTTTTGTATTTTTAGTAGAGACGGGGTTTCACCATGTTGCCAGGCTGGTCTCGAACTCCTGACCTCAGGTGATCTGCCCGCCTCAGTCTCCTGAAGTGTGGGGATTACAGGCATGAGCCACTGCACCCCACCTCAGAAGACTTCTTGACCATTTCAGGGAGATGATTGAATTTATGTCTCAGAGGAGGAGAGCCTTCGGTTAATAGTAAGTAGTAGAGAGGTCATCAGATTTGTATTTTAAGATAATCCAGCCACCTTCTTGAGCACAAATTTCAGGTGGGGAACAATAATATGGCAGGGAAACTGTCTCGCTGGGCTAGGTGAGATGAGGAAGGTGTGAGTCAGGGCTGTGATGGAAGTGACAGTCAAGAAATCAGCAGCAACTGGTGATCAACTGGGTGTGGGATGAGGGAGAAGGAGGCCTTCGTGGTTGGTATACCAGCAAGTGAGATGGATATTACAGAAAAAGACTTCTGTTTTGGGGAGGTGGGGGAGTAGAGTGCAGAGTGGAAAGAGGATGTGTTTAGTTTTTGATATAATGAACAGAAGGTACCCGTCTTCATCCATTTTCTGTTGTTTATATAACAGAATACATGAATCTGGGTAATTCATAAAGAATTTCTTATAGTTTTTGTTTTCGTTTTTTTTGAGACTGAGTCTCGCTCTGTCGCCAGGCTAGAGTGCAGTGGCACGATCTCAGCTCACTGCAATCTCCTCCTCCCAGGCTCAAGTGATTCCCCTGCCTCAGCCTCCCTAGTAGCTGGGACTACAGGCATGCACTATCATGCCTGGCTGATTTTTTCTATTTTAGTAGAGATGGGGTTTCACCATATTGGCCAGGATGGTCTTGATCTCCTAACCTCATGATCGGCCCACCTTGGCCTCCCAAAGTGTTGGGATTATAGGCGTGAGCCACCATGCCTGGCCAAATTTCTTAGTTATGGGGACTGAGAAGTCCAGGGTTGAGAAGTCGCATCTGGTGAGGGCCATCTTGCTGACAGGGACTCTGCAGTCTTGAGGTGGCACAGAACATCACATGGTGAGGGGGCTGAACATGCTAACTCAGATCTCCCCTCTCTTTTTATAAAGCCATGAGTTCCACTCCCATAACTCATTAATCCATGACCCCACTAATTCATGAATGGATTAATCCATTCACCTCTTCAAGGCCCCATCTGTCAATACTGCCACATTGGGCGGGTGTGGTGGCTCACGCCTGTAATCCCAGCACTTTGGGAGGCTGAGGTGGGTGGATCATGAGGTCAAGAGATTGAGACCATCCTGGCCAACATGGTGAAACCCCATCTCTACTAAAAAATATAAAAAGTTAGCTGGGCATGGTGGCACGCACCTGTAGTCCTAGCTAGTCGGGAGGCTGAGGCAGGAGAATTGCTTGAACCCAGGAGGCGGAGACTGCAGTGAGCCAAGATTGCACGACTGCACTCCAGCCTACTGCCTGGCAACAGAGTGAAACTCTGTCTCAAAAAAAAAAAAAAAATACTGCCACATTAGGGATTAAATTTCGACTGAGTTTTGGAGGGGACAAATATTCAAACCATAGCAGTACCTGTGAGACACTCAAGTGGAGATACCTAGTTGGAATTTCTGGGAAAGGAAATGAACTAAGATTTGGAAGTCATCCAAATGTGAGTGGGAACTAAATGGGTTAATACATGAAATTGTCCAGAATGAGTGAGCAGAATGCAAAGATAAGCGAACCACTGACACCCAGAACAATACCAACTTCTAAGGGAGCGGACAGAGGAAGAGAAGTCCAAGGTGACTTTAGTTGTACACTAAAAGCAAAATATGGTGATATATTATCCTTCTATGATAGAATTATTCTTAGAATCACTACCCTTGATCATTATACTTTTGAAGATCATTTAAAATCTACTGTTTTGCAATATTCCCTTGACTAGAAAATTAAATTCTACCTAGCACTATTATCAACCAAAGTCAACTCATATCTGCCCTCTGAAGTCCTACAGACAACCTCTGAAGTTTGAAGCCAGCTGATGTGAACCAGCTCAGCTCTCTTCTTGGATTAGATTCCCAGTTCCTTCAACAGTCTGTCATATGATGATTTTCAGCCTTCATTTCTAGCAGTCCTCTCCTGGACATACTACAATTTGCCCACAAGCACAAGCCATTATTTATTTATTTTTTTGAGATGGAGTCTCACTCTGTTGCTAGGCTGAAGTTCAGTGGCACAATCTTGGCTCACTGCAACCTCTGCCTCCCAGGTTCAAGCGATTCTCCTGCCTCAGCCTCTGGAGTACCTGGGATTACAGGCACGCACCACCACACCAGCTAATTTTCGTATTTTTCATAGAGATGGGGTTTCACCATGTTGTCCAGGATGGTCTCGATCTCATGAACTCATGATCCACCCACCTGAGCCTCCCAAAGTGCTAAGATTACAGGGCGTGAGCCACCACGCCCGGCCACCATTCTCTGGAAGTATTATAATACTCGTGCACAGAACACCGGAATTATCACATTTCTTGTTTTGGAGACTACACTTCTATTAATACAGCCTAAAAGTAAGTTTATGAGCAACAACATTGAACTATTAGCTGTTTGAACACATAGCTAACTAAAATGTACTTCCCCCTCCCCCAGCATAAACACGTAGCCAACTCTTCTCCCACCAGCCTGTACTTTTGCAATTGATTTCTGTTTAGCCTAATTGTAGGTTTCACATTTCTGCTTTCTTCTTTTACTCACATGAAAACCTTTGGCCCTTTCATCATGGTGCATGAAACGGCCAAGACACCTGATAATGGAAAAAAAAAATCATAGACAAACATCTAGCAACCATCAGACCATGGTGAATATAAAGAATAGACCCTCATGAAACTCCAGGCCTATGGAGAATATTTTGATCCAGCTACAAGCTTCTGGTTCTATTCTCAATGTCCAAGTTTAATAAGGAAATGGATTAAAGATGGGACATGTGGCAGCCATTGCCTGATTGGTTAATTCTATTTTCCTGAATTGCCTGCTTATTGATTATAACTATTTTTCCATTCTTCTCTGAAATCTCTAGATCATGAAAAGTTCAAGTTCCTTCAGTGGCACAGGACAGGGGCTCAGTGAAACCCTCAGTCAAATATGAAGCAAAGAGAAAAATTCTTACACACTTAGGAAAGACATGGCATAGAAATCAAATCAACCTCAGACAGGTAGCATTGCCATATGGTACCTCCAGCTGAAGGCAGAGGACATGAACTCATAAAGGAGACCATCTGCTCAGTTCCGGGCTTTTCCCAAAGAGGAAGGACTGCCACGTCCAGTCTGTGAAGCCAAGGTATCAGATGGGTTCTCTATAGTTCTCACATCCTTGCGCATCTTCCTATCTGTGCCCTATTAATGGAAAGGGCCTTATTGTTTGATGCATTTGCTGAAGCCAAAACTGCTTGGGTTTGGATTCTGGCTCCACAGGGACCTGTGGCCCTCAGGAAACTTAACCTGTCTATAAAATCAAGTTAATAACAGTATATATCTGAGTTGTGAGCAAAAACACTTGTTAATACATATAAATCCCTCAGAGCAGAGCCAAGCACATATGATGGACTCAGTAACCATTAGATACTATTTCTTCAGTGTTTCTTGGCTCCAACTCATTTCTAACACAGGTAAAGGTCCTCTATTGCTCATTTGGCTTCCCCAGTATAGATAAGTCAGGGCTGAGTGAGCTGTTAGCACGCAGATGGGTAAAGACTTCTTAAGAAAACAGTGTTAAGGTTGCAGGCCACATGGTAGAACACAACTGTTATGGTCCCAAATTTCTATTGACTGGGAAGACAAGGCAATTTCCTCCTGCATACACTTTATTCACACATGCTACATCTCACTAAACAGATCACACCGTCAGGGAAGATGGCTAAGGGGAGGCTAGGGTTGTCAAGGTGATCCTTGCTTCAGCCCTGTTTTGCACCAAGGTAATAAACAGCCAAAAAGACTGGGGTAAAGCGGGTAAGGGTGAGGAGTAAACACGGTGCAGGGTGTAGAAGGCAGTTCAGTCAGGCAGGCAGCAGTTCTAGCCAATCAACATTTTATTTTTCAAGTCAACACCTGCACAGATGTTACTGTCCACTTCCTGACCCTAGTAGGGGGTCCCACTACACTTGGACCACCCAGAGGAGCAGTAAAGAAGCCCCTCACCTCAAGACAGAGCGCATGCTCACCAACTCCAGCACTGGTGCATGTGCTGTGGGATCCCTGCTCTCCTGCATCATGAAAGGCCGGGCTGAATGGGGCAAGGATGCAGTGAAGGTTACACAGACTACAGTGACCTAAGAGTGTAACTACTAGCCTGACCCACCGCCCCAGGTTTACTCTTTACTTTCCAGACCAGGAGCCTCCCTAAAGCTTGGCCAGTGCCCACGGGATAGGAGGAGCTGGCAGAGTGGGGTTGAGCTGCTAAGGACAGGACACAGCAGGGAAATAAAGCAGAGAGGAACACAGGACAGGAGAGAAAAATTATAAAGTGCCTGAACTAAACAACCAAGTGGGACATGAGGGCAGAGCAGCACAGGTCCCTGAGGATAGGAGGAAAAAGAAAGGGCCAGACCACCAGGGCTTGGGGCATAGTGGAATGAGAATAGAGATGAGGCAGGGAGGCAAGCGCAGGCTGTGGGAAGGACTTCCCTAGCCCTGTTCACATCCACTAACCCAAATGGAAAATTATTTACAAACTTAAAACCAATCCTAGGCACAGGTACTGCACCATGCCCAGGATAGCAGGCAGGCAGGCAGAGGGTGGAATGGCTACCATCCGACAGCCAGCTTCCCCGCGCACTGCCCCTCCCCAGAGTGGTAGGCAAAGGAGGAAACAGCAACACTCCTAGCCAGGAAGCCCTACTGTGCCTGCAGCTCCTTCCCCAATGGCTCATGGCTCTGCCACGGCCCGAGCTTCTTGGTCTGACTGTACCAGAGAATGGATGTCAGGCCCCAGGGGTGGAGCATCAGGGGGTTCTGGGGGTGTCTCTGGCTCCAAGCCCAGCTCTGCATTCAGCTGCTCCAGCTCCCCCTGATCCAGCAACTCAAAGTCCTCAGTGGTGAGTGCCTCTTCTTCCTCAGGGGCAGGCAGGGGCTGGGGTGAGTCCTGGGAAACAGGTGAGAGAATGGAGGGGGAGGGGGCCGGGTCACTTTCAGCAAGGCAAAGTGGGGGTGACAGGGTGCTGGGCGGAGCAGTGAGGTCACCACTCACTGTCTCGGGGCTCAGTGTCTCCACTGGTCCTCCAGGGGTGCATTTCACTCCATCTGAAGGGGACCCTGCCCCATTGAAGTGCGTGTTCACAAAGTGAAGGGGGGATGAGAGCCGAAGCAAGGTTTCCTTAGCTGCCACATCTTCTTCCTCTTCCTCTGAGTCCAGGGCTTGCCTTGACAGGGCTTGAGGACAGCCCAGTAGGTCTTCAGGAGGGGCCAGCTCTGCCTCCTCTCCTTCCCCTAGGTCCCGGCTTAGGGTCTCCTCTGGCTCACTTGGCAGGCTCTGCTGGTCCAAATCTGTACAGAGAACAAAGAATTAAGAATGGTGGCTGGGCACGGTGGCTCATGCCTGTAATCCCAGCACTTTGGGAGGCTGAGGCGGGTGGATCACGAGGTCAGGAGATCAAGACCCTTCTGGCCAACATGGTGAAACTCTGTCTCCACTAAAATACAAAAAATTAGCCGGGTGTGGTGGTGCATGCCTGTAGTCCCAGCTACTCTGGAGGCTGAGGCAGGGGAATTGCTTGAACCCGAGAGGTGAAGGTTGCAGTGAGCCAAGATGGTGCCACTGCACTCCAGCCTGGCAACAGAGTGAGACTCCATCTCAAAAAAAAAAAAAAAAAAAAGGAATGGGGAATGGGCCTGCTACAGTCTTTTAGGAGCTGAGTAGAATTAGAGAGTCAGTAGGCCAGAGAGCATAGCAAGTACCCATGGTAGGAAACAGGAAGATCAGGGGTAGGGTGGGGAGGGGTCAGCAAAGGGCTCCCATACCCTCAGAGACATCAGTCAGTTGTGGAGTTGTGGCCCGGGATACGGAGAAGCCACCACTCTCCAAGATAGAAGCCTCTTCATCTGACAGCTCTGAATCTGTAATGGCCAAAGCCAATGCTGTTTTCTTCACATCCACCTACAGGAGAGCCAGGATGAACACAACACGTGAGGGGATAAGAGAACAAATTTATCAGGGGCATCCCCTCTCCCAAACCTCTGGCTTCCACCTCCTTTAGAGGTGGCAGCTCCAAAGAAGAAAGATATTTCCTCCGGCTTTCTATTTAACACCCCCGTCTTCCCTGGACCTCACCACTGGGGAGAAGCCAGCCAGCTCTGCCTCGCTTTCACTCTCTGTCTCTGCCAGTGGCTCATCACCTCCTGGGGGTGCAGTCTTCCCCTGCCGCTCTAGAAAAGCAAAAGTAGTAGGAGAGTGACCAAGCATGAATGATGGGAGGGGAGACAAACAGAGCCAAAGAACTGGATGAGATCTAAATTCCAGGGCACCTCATGAGCCACAAGCCAAGGCCCTCCCCGTCTTTCACCCTCCCATTAGGGGAGCCCCTTACTCCTCTTGTCATGTTTGTGATGCAAGGCATTGGCTTCTGCCTTCATGCTGTAATCCAGCTGCATGAGCAGGGGCTCCAGGCGAGTGTACATCCTCTGGATCAGCTCATGATAAACCACCAGGGGCCACAGCAGGATACTCAACACTATGGGTTAAGAAAGTCAATTAAGAGCTCCCTACGTCAATTTCCTAAGAGCCCCCATTTCAACTGGTCCCTAAACTGAAGTGCTGAAGGTAGGCAGTCATTTCCCAAGGCTGTGCCAACCTCTTCTCACCACATCCACTGCCCTCCTCCCCAGGTAAGTCTTCCACAGTTACTAGTACTAACGCATCCCTGGAGATCTCCACAAATCAGAAACTGAGCAGAGAGAGTAGTATTCCCTCTGGATCAATACAAAGAAGAAAGGAGAGGGCTTTAAATAGGGCAGGGACAGACCCTACTCACAGACAATGTAGGAAATCATAATCCCTGGAACATAGTGTCCCAGCACAGCCAACATAGCACAGCCAGAGCAGACTCGAACACAGAACTGCAAAGAAAAGCACAAGTCTAAGAACAGCAGGCTGAGATATGTGCCCCGCACAGCTGGGAAAGAAACTACTGTTCAGCTGGTAGAAGGATGGGTGGAATGGGGTGGTCCAGTTTGGTTAAGAGGATGCTCAAGACCACCAATTCAGGAAGTTGGCAATAGATAGTGCCCAATTCCTGTAATTCACACTGGTCTGCCTTGGCAGGAGAAAATGCCAAGCTATCAGAAGCTTATTTCCTGAGGTGAGACCGCCTCCTGCACCAGGGACTAGCTGTGAATGCTGCCTCAAGGAGGCACCCAGACCTCTTCTTTCAGGGTCTCCAACCGGGGAGTTTACATCACTCCACTCCCATCCCCTGCCACCTCTATTCCCCTTCAGTGTGTAGTGAACTGTTGGATGATCTGGGGGAGGTTACCTGAGCTGGATTCTGCCTCTTGTACTGCAGCAGCTCCTGTAGGTGAATCTGGAAGGTGAGCCAGCTCTCAGCCAGGTATCTGCACAACTCGGGCACACTCAGCAGGTGCGGCCGGGCGCCTGACCCCGCACCCTCACTGGGGAGACATGACATGACCCCTGGAGGCCTCAGATACCAGCTTCCTAGACACTCAAATCCCTCTGAGAATGCCAATGATACCTTCAGTCTAAAAAAGTGAACAACCCCACCTCCCAAAAGGAGGCTGTCCTGGTCTTCGCAAGCGAAGTCAGGAGGACCCAACCCTCTGCCCCAAAAGGAGCAGGCACGCCAACACCTACATGGGAGCCTAGGACCATGACAACCCATGGCATGTTACCAGTCCATTCACAATGCTGGGGCACTGCCCTGCTCCATGGTGACACCGGCACCGGCAAGCAGGACAGGATGTGGGCATTTGTCTTCAAAAGGTGGCCTGCACTCACCTGTCAGAGTGTGGCTCCTCTGGGGATGATGCTAGAGAGAGGTGGGGGGACAAATTATTGAGTGGTAGGGGCCCTGGGAGACACTCCCTAAGGCAAGAATAGTTGTCCCTCATTTGCAGCCCCAGAGCACTTTCTTCAGATGCCAGTTGGGGAGCTGTCACGTTATTGCTTGTGTCTGTCTCCTTCTTTAGACTTTACCCTACTCCAGCATAGGAACATATTTTACTCATGCTTATATCCCAAGCAACTCACACACAGCCCATCACCTATTAAGTAAATCTTATGGATAACAAGAAAAACAACACTGACGTTCCATTTATACAGCTCATATTATATGTGAACCACTATCACAAATATAAGATGTGTATGAACTCATTTAATCCTCTCCTCACCTGTCTATGAAGTAAGTTCTATCATCTGTGTTTTACAGATAAGGAAATTGAGGCAAACGGAGATTGAGCTACTTTTACAAGGTCACAGACATGGTGAGTGGCGGAGCAGGGAAAGGAACCCAGGCAATATGGCTGCAGACTTCACAATCTTAGCCACTGCACCTGCAGTAACATTAATTTGGGAAAGGGGCAGTTCTCATTTTAGACAATTCCCTGCAAAAACGAAGGGGGGTATGCCTGGGAGGCAGGTGACCTGCTGTCCGTTCCCCTCACCATTCAACCCCACCCAGCGGAATCGGGCACCCAGCAAGTGCCCAAAGGGTGCTCAGTGAATGAAGAAACACTCACCTGAAACGTCAGGGAGAAAGCGAGGCTGCCAGAGATCCAGCAGAAAATAGGCCAAAAGTGAGACGCTGAGTAGGAAGAAGGGCCGGAGGGACGAGGAAGACAGCAACCTTAGGGAGAGACAGGCACTTCAGCAGTGAGTGGGTGAGGGAGGCTCCTGCATCCATCTCAGAAGGGGGAAAGGCGCCTACTGATGGGGGAATGGCACCGCCAGGCCTGACTCGAGACTCAGAGACAGAAGAAAGGGGCAACCTAAGCGGATGTCAGCCTGCAAAAACTGGGGATGGGTCATTTCCCCGGGCCAAGTGATAACCCAGAAAGGGGAATGGTGCTCTCGACCCCTCCCGCCCCCGCTCTCCCGCTCAGCCCGGCCCCGCCCCCTCCTCCACGGCCGTTACCAGAAGAGGCCGTTGAGCGCGGCAGCCGTGACCAGGCTGTGCAGCGGCTTCTCCCACACCAGCAGCCGCTGCGCCGCCGCCAGCACCGCCTCCCAACTGCGGAGCCGCAGCCACAGCGTCGTGGCCAGGCGTCCCACCGCCTCGGCCGTGGCCGCCTCCTCTGCCTCGCCGGTGGCCTCACCCATGCCTAGGCTCAGACCCAGACCCAGGCCTAGGCTCAGGCCCATCCCCGGCCCCCCACTCGCGCCGGTGTTACCCCCGCCACCGCCGCTCGCCATAGCCCCGCCGCAGCCGCCGCCCGAGCCCGCGAGGAGCCAGGGCTGCGCGGCCGCCGCCGGGGGCGCGTCAGGCGGAAGAGGGCGCAGCGGAGGACAGCAGAGGCTGCGGGCGGCCGTCACGTGACGACAGAGCACCGAGCCCGTCACGTGACGTGGCCTAACCGCCCGGATAGGGCGGCCCGCGCTTGCGCGCCGCCGGCTGCCGCTGACCCTGCGCCTACACAGGTGCGTTTTCTGGCTGCCGAAATCACCCGGGGTCTGAGTTCAGGTCCCGGTCCGGGCAATCGAGCCCGTTTTCTTATCGCACAGTGGGCTAGGCAGCTAGGGAGTGTGGTGCTGCCCCGGTATCCCCGGTGTGGGGCAGGAAGTGGGCTTCCAGACGCCCAGTATCCCCGGTAGGATCTGCTTCTGCTCGGGAAGGGCGGTGGCTGTTCCATTTCTCAACCCTCAACGCACTGGTCCTCCCAGTTCCCTCCCCTCAGCGGGTAAACAAACACACACCAGCGCGTGACTCGACAGACTCGAAAACAGCTTCATCTACTCAGAAAACTTGTTTTTTTCCTGTCTCCTTAAACTTTCCCGCCTCCACATATCGGAGCTCCTTCCCACCTCGGCCTCCTCAAGCATGAGATTGGGGGCGGGAGGTGGGTTTAAAAGCAAAACCTTGGGTAGATGCAGTTTACTGTTGGGTGGACTTATTGACACGTTTTGGGGCCTTATATTCGCTTAAGATCACAGAATTTCCGCAGTAACCTTTGGTTTAAAAGTTCAAATTACATTTAAAAGAGCCCCTGAGTTTCTCTTCCTCCTTGTCCATAGTTCACCCACTGATAACATTTCTTGTCTATCCTTTCAGATGCTTTTCATACGCATTGCTGAGTGTATATAATCTCCCTTTCTAAAAAGCAACTGGGAACAACTGCCTGTTGTGCGTCTCGTCTTATTCACATTAACTTCTCCATTGCTACGGAAAGGTCTGCCTGACTCGTTCATCCTCAGTGCGGCGTGGTCCCCTAGGAATTGTCCCCATTTCTCAGACAGGGGCGCCTGGGACTTGGCCACGCTCGGGGAGACCAAGGGTTCGAGTCCGGGTCCTGCCCGCGGGGCGGGAGGCTGGGCGGAGCTGGCGGCAGGAAGTGCCGAGCGCCGACTCGCGGGCTGCACCCCCGCAGCTTGTAAACGCCCGTCGGACGCGGCACGCGCGGAGTACGCGCCTCGCAGCTGGGTCTCCTTTCTACTCCGCGAGGTGAGCGCCGCACGGACGCTCAACGCCAGGCTCCCGGGGCCTAGGGCCCCGCGCCGCGCCAAGCCCGGGGCGGAACAGGAAGAGGCGCCCGCCAGCCTGGGCCCCGCCTTCCGCCGCCGCGGGGAGGGAGCTGCGAGGGCTAGGGCGAGGGCGGCGGCCCGCAGCGGGGAGGCAGCCGCGCAGGTGGACAGGCGGTCGAGGACAGCTCCGCGCGCCCCCTACAACTCGTTTCCTTCTCTCCCCTTCACCTTCGCAGGGCGGAGGCGCGATGGACCTGACCGGGCTCCTGCTGGACGAAGAAGGTACCTTCTCCCTCGCCGGCTTCCAGGACTTCACGGTGAGCGCGCGGCCCGCCCCTCCCCAGCCTCCCGGCGCGCCCCTCCGGGCCCGGGCGGCGCCGCGAGCTCGCCTGACTCGGGTGCCGGGACTGGGTGGCAGCCGCTTGAGCAGTGCCTCCTGGAGGCGGCGGCCGCTTTGGCCCAGAGGGAGAGCCGCGGGGTATAGGAATGGGGGTAGGGGTGGCCAGACGAGGGCCCTTCTCGGAGAACTTCTCTCGGGGAGCCCTCGATGGGGGTAGGGGAGCCTCTTTCTGTGGACCAGGCTGCCATTGGCAAGCGATTCAGAGAATGCCGGTCTGGGTATGGCATGGGCCTTCTGGCCTTGAGGCCGGCCTGTCCCCCGCACCGACTTCCAGCCCGGAGCCAGGATCTCCATCAAACCTTTCTCTGCCCTTCAACCTCCGCTGCGCCTGCCCTGTTTCAGTTCCTCCCAGGACACCAGAAGCTGAGTGCCCGGATCCGAAGGAGGCTCTACTACGGCTGGGACTGGGAAGCCAACTGTAGCCTGGAAGAGCTCTCCAGCCCGGTGGCAGGTTAGGCAGTGTTGTGTGACTGAACAAGTGACAAGCATGGAAATGGGGTTGTCATCAGCCATTAAAATGATTCGAGGTTTGCCCCGTGGCTGCCCTGTCTCTTCATTGCTAGCTTGTTGGTACTTGATTTAAGAGGGCGGTTTGTATTTCCCATTCTTTTAGCCCAAGTGAATAAAAAACATTGCTGCCATATATATCTATACACACCACTCTTGATTTATATATTGAAAATCTAATTTTCCAAGGATATCCATTATATGTTCCCCAAGTAAACAAGCCCTGTTTATGTCACAGATGAACAGCAGTGTTAGACAAATCTGGGTAATTTCAGGTGACAGGGCAGTAAGCTTTCCTGCTAGAATGAGCTGAAATTCAAACTTGGAATGGGCTTTTTGTCTCAGTGTGGGAGAATTTCATCTCTATTTTGTTACTATGGTCCTGGTCCTGTCGCCAAGGCCTCGGAAAATACAGATCTGCGTCTTCTGCTAGCAGTGGGGACTGGTGTGTTGGGAGTGGGTACTTACTTGCTCTCTTGGCCTTCCTTCTGTCCCTTGCAGACATTGCTGTGGAACTGCTCCAGAAGGCAGCCCCCAGCCCTATTCGCCGACTCCAGAAGAAATACGTAGCTCATGTGTCCCGGTGAGCCTGGAAATGAGGATAGGATGAGAGTGTTTGGACCCTAGAGAAAGGGGAATAGTTTTTTCTTTTTTTTTTTTTTCTTGAGACAGTCTTGCTCTGCTGCCCAGGCTGGAGTGCAGTGGCACAATCTCAGCTCACTGCAACCTCCACCTCTTGGGTTCCAGTGATTCTTGTGCCACGGCCTACCTAGTAGCTGGGACTGCAGGCACACACCACCACCCCTAGCTAGTTTTTGTATTTTTAATAGAAACAGGGTTTCACCATGTTGGCCAGGCTGGTCTTGAACTTCTGGCCTCAAGTGATCCACCCACCTTGGCCTTCCAAAGTGCTGGGATTACAGGCATGAGCCCCTGTGCCCAGCCGGGAATAGTTTTTTCCAAAGATAAGAGGTAAAGACAGGAGCTAGCATCTTAAGACTTGCAAGAGTCGAAGGACCCTTGGGTTTAATTAGTGATCCTTTCTACCCTCAGGGAGGCGTGTATCTCCCCATGTGCTATGATGCTGGCTCTGGTGTACATTGAACGGCTCCGGCACCGAAACCCAGACTACCTGCAGCATGTGTCATCCTCTGACTTGTTCTTGATCTCTATGGTAAGACACCCCTTCCCCATCTCCCTAGTGAGCCAGGAGCCTGCTGTGAGCTCTGCTCTACCACTTCTGGTTCCTCTGCAGATGGTGGCCAGTAAGTACCTCTATGATGAAGGGGAGGAGGAGGAGGTCTTCAATGATGAATGGGGAGCTGCTGGGGGTGTGGCCGTGCCCACTCTCAATGCCTTGGAGAGGGGCTTCCTGAGTGCCATGGTGAGTAGCTGTTCTCTCTCTTGCTCAGTTTCCCTGGCCCATCTTTACCATCCTTAAGTCCTTTGTTCTCACACAGCTTTCTGTTGGTTTGTCATTTGTCTTTCTTTCTTTCTTGTGCCTTTGTGTTAGTGTCTTCGTTTCCTATGTACTAACCACAGTTTTGGAGATTCTAGAGCAGTGAGGCTCTATTCCTCTGTTCCTCCAGGGTCCCACAGGTATACTCTGAGTCAAGCCCCACAGGGTACACTCTGAGTCAGAGTTTATCCTATTGGGTTCTGAGTATTTGTGTCCATACTTTTTCTGCCCTTAGACATTTAGCTCCCTGTGGGCATGAACCATTCTCAGCATCATTTTCTCTCCTCTTCCTTAATGGAGGATATAATGTGAAACCAGGCAGGTGGTGATTCAATGAGTTAATATGTAAAAAGTTTTGAGACAGTATCTGGCACATAGTAAGTGCCAAATATACATTAGCCGTAGTGGTGGTTGTAGTTGCTGCTATGGCTTTTATTATTAAATGATTGTGGCTCATATCCAAGTCTGGTTTCGTGTCCTCTCTCCTTACTCACAGGATTGGCGTCTCTACACTGACCCTCGAGAGATCTTTGAGGTGCTGAGCTGGCTGGAGAGCTGGTAGGTTCTAGGAGTTGAGAAGAAGGGCTTGAGGGATTTGGGGGCTGAGGCCTCAGCCATAGGAGCTAGAGATGAGAGTCTGTGTAACTGGGGGAGGAAGGAGACAAGAAAGAGAATTGTCAAGATAGTGGTTCCCAAACGTATGTGTCCTCTTCATCATCATCTTAGGGAAGGTGGGAAGCAGCTTATTTAAAATGCATGTCTTGGGTGGGTACGGTAGTTATGCCTGTAATCCTAGCACTCTGGGAGGGCAAGGCAGGAGGACTGCTTGAGTCCAGGATTTCGAGACCAGCCTGGACAATATAGCAAGACCCCTGGCCCTACCAGAAAAAATACTAGCCAGGTGCAGTGGAGTACACCCATAATCCCAGCTCAGGAGGCTGAGGCTAGAGGATCACTTGAGTCCAGGATGTCGAGTCTGCAGTGAGCTATGATTGCACTACTGCACTCTAGTCTGGGAAACAGCAAGATCCTGTCTTAACAAAATAAATAAATAAAAATAAATAAAATATAGGTCGTGGTCTCACCCTTAGTTTCTAGATCAGCAGACAGCCTAGGAATCTGTAGGTTTAACAAGCTCCCCAGTGTGTCCTGGTGGGTTCTGGGTGATAGGAGGGTGCCACTGGGCTGGCTGAAGGAGAGTTGCATACTCTGTCATTTCTCTATTTCCCTTAGTGTGGCTGAGCAGCAGGGACGGAGGCGAGGCTGGTACACCTACACAGACCTGTGTGTGCTGCTGGAGCAGCCAACCTGGCAGTTTGCCCTGGGCTCCCTCTGCCAGCGGCTGGTAAAGGTGAGGAGGGCTTGGAAGGATAGGAGCTTCAGCAGGCTGGTGTGTAGGGTGGGATGGTGTGAAGTGATTGTTGAAAGGCCCGAGAGATGGGGTTGGGAATAGATGGGCAAGATGGGGTATAAATGGCTATAGAGAGCTCCAACTGGAACACAAGTTTATAGAGGCAAGGGGTGAGAATGTGTTAAAGACAGTCAGAATCCTTTCTTACTTCCTCTCCTGCAGCTGTCCTGCCTGTTAGCTGTGGCATATGTGAGCAGTGTGGCCCTGGCTGTGGCATCGGTGGCCATAATACATCAGTCTTTGGGGCTGTCCTGCACCCCTGCTCCTGGGCCACCTGACCTTGGACTGACCTCCCAGTGCCTCCTGGAGCCCTGCATACCTTCTGTGCCAAAATGCCTGCTGTCTCCTGCTAATGTCTCCAGCTGCCTGGAAGGCAGCACAGGGCTGCAGTCACTCTGGGGCAGTCTTCTGGCCTCATTGACTCCTCCACCATTGCCTCCCCCAGACCCCCCTGCCCCTCCTACTCTTCTTCATAACTGCCCCCTTTGCCAGAAGCTCCAGAGAGACTCCCCAACCTGCCGTGCCTGCCACCACCCCAACCGTACAATCCCTGCTGGGCGGCCCAGCCCCTGGTACCATACCTATGGCCTGGCTCCCCCCTGGCCCTGGAGTCCAGTGCCCCCTTCGCTTCCCCAGCCCCAGCAGTGTTCCCTTTTTAGCGTCATGGAGCTGGCTCGCCTTAAGTCTTTCATTTTCCCAGGCTAGGTAGGGCTCCGAGGAATGCATTAAGAGGGTTTGGGAGTTCTGAGAACCTGGAGGAGCAAAGCTTGATTTAGATCCTCTCTGCCTCTCTGGGTCCTTGGCAGATCCCCTGTCCTCCTGGGTGGGAGCTTATAGGGTGGTGGGGCAGAAGGACTGAAGATCATTCACTCCTAGACCTCAGTGGCTGGCTGCTTGGCCAGGACAGTGATGGCACCAGGGAGAGCTTCCACTTGGTGACTAGGGACATGTCCCAGATGGACATAGTAGAAGCCTTTCTCTGCCTCCCTGGGCTTTTCTAGACGTTTACTTTTTAGTTCCCTAGGATGGAAGGGTAAACGTGGGAGATAAGGGAAGTGGGGTGAGAGAAGGAAGGAAATGTTGACATGGGCCTGTGTGATGTCCCTGAGGCAGAAGAGCCAGGGACTGATGGGGTCAGGTGGGAGCTGCTGGGTGAGGCAGGGAACCCTTTTCACTCCCATTCCTTAGCTTTAGTCTAATGGAGCCAAGGACTACTAGGACCTTCAACCCTGACCTTTTGTCTTCCAGTGTTCTCTTAGTGTCCTGCTCCTAGGCTTCCCTCTTTTCTGGTTCCTCTCCCGGGTGTTCTCTTCCCAGGCCTCTCTGGCCACTGCTTTATATCAGGGTTTTTCATGCTTTTGTAGAACTGAGGTTTCAATAAACAGTTTCAGTTGCATGGCCTGGACTTTTCCTTCTGCGGCAACCCTTGAAGATCTTTCCTCCCTGTATCTACCTTCCAAGCCTCCCTGCTTCCTCATCCTGTCATCTCACAAACCGTTTTCTCTGAAACTCATCTCAGGACTTTCCTATCATTTAATAGGCATAGGCTTCCATTGCCAACTTTGTTCCTGCTCCCAGGACCCTGGGCCCTAGCACTGTTTGACTTGGGGTGCCAGGGGACACAAAGAGTGACTGTCCCGTGCTTGAGTCGGCCCTGTCTGTCACTTGTTCTGGGTGAGCACTCTCCTTGTGGATTCCAAAGCTCATCTCATGGAGAGGGGCCAGGCCTTGTATCCAACAGAGCATCAGGAGCTCTGAGGGCAAGCCAAGAGGACAATTCTCTCTTCTGACCTTCTCACTGGGCTGACACATGGTGATGGTCACATGGTGTTTAGCAATTCCAAGAACTTGAAGAACTCCAAAGCTGGGTCATCATGTGAAGAAGGAACATAGTCTGGGCAGCTTTGCTGAGTGTATCGGGGACTGTTGAGGCTCCTTCGTGGAAGAGGTGGTTCTGCCCCCTAGGAGGCATTTTGGAAATACATGGGCCATTTTTGCATTGTCTTAAGGATTCAAGGGTATGCTACTAGCATTTCATCAACCTGGGCAGGATGCTAGACATCCTGAAATGCTCAGACCTCCCTTACTGTGAAGAATTCCCAAGACAACTTTTGAATGACCAGCTTTATGTATATGAAAACCCTGTATGTTTATCTGAGCCTAGAACTATCTTTGTACCTGTAAACATGAAATAGTGTTTGTGCATTTTGGAAAAGACTGAGTTTGCTAGGAATTCATTCCCATGTCGATTAAAACTACTTTGTTTTACTTTGCACTTTAACCAAGAGTTTGTTTGCCATTTTTGAAAATCGGGTTACCAATATCAGCTTTCACTGTAGCTGTTGCAACCACAGCGATTCTACATAGGGTGTGGGAATTGACTACTTCATTGTACTTTATTGTCTTCTGGTTTAGTTGTGCTTAAGCCTTCACATAATGAAATACGTGTTATAAATTTTATTATTTACAGTGAGCATGTTGTAGTTGTCACGTGATACAGGATATATTTGCCACACGTTTTTGGTTTTTTCTTTTTTTTTTTTTTTTTTTTGGCAGAGTCTCACTCTGTCACCCAGGCGGGAGTGCAGTGGTGCGTTCTCAGCTCACTGCAACCTCCGCTTTCTGGATTCAAGCAATTCTTGTGCCTCAGCCTCCCGAGTAGGTGGGATTACAGGCATATGCCACCACATCCAGCTAATTTTTGTATTTTTAGTAGAGACAGGGTTTCACCATGTTGCCAGGCTGGTCTTGAACACCTGACCTCAGGTGATCCAGTTCGGCCTCCCAAAGTGCTGGGATTACAGGCATGAGCCACCACACTCGGCCTACAAGTTTCGTTTTGAAGTAGTCCAAGGGCCTTGGTCCTGAAAGAGGTGAGGACTATAAATTGAATAGTAATGGTTTTAAATGGGAGGGAATGAAGTCTGCAAAATTTCCCCAGATTATTTTGAAGATCTCTCCTCCCCGCCTCCTATCCTACTTTCTACAACCTGGTCTAGGAGCAGAAATCTGGAAGAAGATTCTCAAGGGAGAGCTCCAGAACTCAACTTCCCAGTTAATGGCTGATGGAATTTACACAAGAGCTGGGCAAAGGTGAAAGGGCCGTGCCCAGCCCCAAATTCCTTATACCTTTGCTCCGCTTCATTGACACCCCCACCTTCTCCCCACCCCAGGCTTCACCCAAACTCTGACCTCTTACTCTGTCTACTTAACTCTGGCCCTGGGCAGCCAAGACAAAGCAAAAGGCAGGGCAGCATGAGCCGATCACCTCTCAATCCCAACCAACTCCAATCAGTGGGCTCACAGGATGCCCTGGCTTTCCTGCCTCCACCTGCTCCCCAGAATCCCTCCACCCACTCTTGGGATCCTCTGTGTGGATCTCTGCCCTGGGGCCTCAGCTGTCTTCTGGCTCTGCAGGTAGGAGGCAGAGGTGCTGGCTAATGGTGTGTGTGGGGAAGTGGGTGTAGGTGTGGCACACGAGAGCCTCTGGAAGTATTGTAGGCATTTCCACCTGTCTGAAGACTGCCCTCCCCATTCCTTCACCTACAGCATGTCTTGGTCGTGGCTTCTCTGCTCTGTGTCTCCCACCTGCTCCTGCTTTACAATCTCCCCCCAGGAGGACTCTCGTACTTCCCTTCTCAGCTCCTGGCCTCCAGCTTATTTTCATGCGGTGTGTCTACCATCCTGCAAACTTGGATGGGCAGCAGGTGAGAGGAACCTCCCTGGATAGAGGGGCAAGGTTCTGGAGGGTAGGAGAGGTTTGGAGGAGCTTTGTTGGCTGCCACATATTTCCAGACCTGCTGGGGCTATTGTTCCTACAGGCTGCCTCTTGTCCAGGCTCCATCCTTAGAGTTCCTTATCCCTGCTCTGGTGCTGACCAGCCAGAAGCTACCTCTGGCCATCCAGACACCTGGAAACTGTGAGCACAGAGCAAGGGCAAGGGGAAAGGGTGGGGCTGGGGTTCTCATCCAAGCGTGCAGGTGTAGGTGGGTGCAGGATTGAGATTGGGCAGTGGTGAGGCTGAGGCACTGTAGGGGGCTTGGACCTGTGCCAGGAGTGGGATGTAGAGCTATAGGTCTCCATCCCATTCACCTTTCTCTTTTCCATGCCCCAAACTTTTCCTAGCCTCCCTCATGCTGCATCTGTGCAGGGGACCTAGCTGCCATGGCCTGGGGCACTGGAACACTTCTCTCCAGGAGGTGGGTGTCTGGAGGTGAGGAGGGATAAGGATGGTGCCAGGCTTTCGGAGGTGGGGCAGAGGGCTCTTGTTTCCATTATGCAGAGACTGAGGTGCTCCTGGAAAGGAGTTGGGGGAGGAACCCATACATAGAATTAGGAGGACCAGGCTGAGGCCAGTTTGATTGAGCAGAATGTTTTCTCTCCATCCTCTCTTCTCTTCTACCAGGTGTCTGGGGCAGTGGTGGTATCTGGGCTGCTGCAGGGCATCCTGGGGTTCCTGGGGAGTCCCGGCCGCGTGTTCCTCCACTGTGGGCCCCTGGTGCTGGCCCCCAGCCTGGTTGTGGCAGGGCTCTCTGCCCACAGGGAGGTGGCCCAGTTGTGCTCCACTCACTGGGGGTTGGCCTTGCTGTACGTGAGTCCTGAGAAGCATGGGATGGTGCCCAGTGGGGTGTATGGGGGGCAGGGGAAGGGTAGAGCTGCTGGTCCTATCAGATTCAGCAAAAACTAGTATAGGGACATGTTTTATATTTGGAATCCAAGACTTTTCCTTGATTCATCTGTTCTCTCTGACTTTCACACTGTCTTCTGCTGTCCCCCGAGGTGCCTTCCTACTCCTTCCATGGGAGTTTCCTTCTCTGGGACACCCCCTTTTATGGTATTCTGGCCACTCCCACCTCCTTTCCCATCCCTCAGGATGCCTGCTGCTCTTGCTCCTAAAGCCTTCTCTCCCCTAGGGTCATCCTGCTCATGGTGGTCTGTTCTCAGCACCTGGGCTCCTGCCAGTTTCATGTGTGCCCCTGGAGGCAGGCTTCAACCTCATCAACTCACACTCCTCTCCCTGCCTTCCGGCTCCTCTCGGTATGTGTGGTTCTGGGCAGGGCCTAGAGGTCAGAAGGGCTGCCCTGGAGTGCTCACTCCAGCTCCTGCCTTTCGGCTTCTTTCTACCCTTCCAAGGCTGGCTCAGAAGGTTCTGGGGAGGAGTTCTTTTCTGTCTCAGTCTCGCCCCTCAGGTGCTGGTCCCAGTGGCCTGTGTGTGGATCATCTCTGCCTTTGTGGGGTTCAGCGTTATCCCCCAGGAACTGTCTGACCCCACCAAGGCACCGTGGATTTGGCTGCCTCACCCAGGTGGGTTTTCTCCTTGTCCTCCATTCTCTTGCTCAAATAAAGGTATCTATTTATTTGAACTCAAACTACTTAATGGATTTTATTTCTGAGTTAAATCCTGTGTTTTCTCAAAACATACAGGAGAGAAAAATTGCCAGTCTGGGGGACAGACAATGCTAGTCCCTTACTGCAGGTGTTTTTTTTTTTTTTTTTTTTTGGTTGTTGTTTGTTTGTGTTTTGAGACAGGGATGTCACACAGGCTGGAGTACAGTGGCATGATCATGGCTCACTGCTGTCTCAACCTCCCAGGCTCAGGTGATCCTCCTACCTAAGCCTCCCGAGTAGCTGGGACTACAGGCACATGTCACCATACTGGCTATTTTTTTTTTTTTTTTTTTTTTGTAGAGACGGGGTTTTACCATGTTGCCCAGGCTGGTCTCAAACTCCTGGGCTCAAGTGATCTGCTTGATTAAGTGCTGGGATTACAGGCATGAGCCACTGTGGCCCATCCCACCGCAGGTGTTTTATTTGGGTCAGTATTAGGAGACACATCTATTGTTTCTGTAGCCCCCAATACTCACTACCAATACTCCTTACCCAATGAATGCATTTATGTTACCAGCCCCCATGGGCATTTGACTTAGCAACCTATGTATAAAGACTGCTTTTGAGGCGCTGTATATGAAATTTGCTCATTCTTCAATTTATTTATTTATTTAATTTATTTTTTGAGACAGGGTCTTCCTTTGTCACCCAGACTGAGATGCAAACTTGACTCACTGCAGCCTCAACCTCCTGGGCTCAGTCTATCCTTGTGCCTCAGCCCCACAAGTAGCTGGGATTCCAGGCGTGCACCACCACCATGCCTGGCTAATTTTTGTGTTTTTTTTTTTTTTTTCGTAGAGATGGGATTTCACCATGTTGTCCAGGCTGGTTGCTCATTAATTTAATAAGGATCTGTTGAGTGCTGATTATGTGCTAGGCATATGTTAGGGGACATGGTGATGAATGTGACAGACACAGTTCTTTCCTTCACGGAGCTCACAGTCTATTGGGGAATACGGATGCTAATTAAAGAGTCATCCAAGGAAATATAAAATTGCCATTGTGGGAAGTGTAACCAAAGGGAGATATAGTGTGTCCTAAGAACTAATTATGGAGGCCAGGCACAGTGGCTCACACCTATAATCCCAGCACTTTGGGAGGCAGAAGCAGGAGGATTGCTTGAGGCAAGGATTTCGAGAGCAGCCTGGGTAATAAAGCAACACTCCATCTCTACAAAACATAAAAAGGTTAGCTGGGTCCAGTGGCACATACTTGTAGGCCTAGCTACTCAGGAGACGGACGCAGGGGGATCCCTCCAGCCCAGGAGTTGGAGGCAGCAGCGTGCTATGATCGTACCACTGCATTCTAGCACAGGTGACAGAGTGAGACCCTGTTTACAAAAATAAAATAAAACGCCAGGTTCTATGGCTCACAGCTGAAATTCCAGCACTTTGGGAGGCTGAGGTGGGAGGATTGCTTGAGCTCAGGAGTTGGAGGCCAGCCTGGACAACATGGTGAGACTTTGTCTCTAATAAAAGTTAAAAAAAATTAGCTAGGTGTGGTGGCACATACCTTTAGTTCCAGCTACTTGGGAGGCTGAGGTGGGAGGATCGCTTGAGCCCAGGAGATTGAAGCTGCAGTGAGCTATGATTGCACCACTGCACTTCAGCCTAGGTAACAGAGCAAGGACCTGTCTCAAAACAAACAAACAAGCAAACAAAAAAGCGTATAATAGGGAATTTGAATTAATCAGGGAGGTCAGTAAAGATATTCTTTTTTTTTTTTTTTTGAGATAGAGTTTCACTCTTGTCACCCAGGCTAGAGTGCAATGGTGTGATCTTATCTAATTGCAACCTCCACCTTCTGTGTTCAAGTGATTCTCCTGCCTCAACTCCTGCCTCCCAAGTAGCTGGAATTACAGGCATGTGTCACTACACCTAGCTAATTTTGTATTTTTAGTAGAGATGGGTTTTCACCATGTTGGTCAGGCTGGTCATGAACTCCTGACCTCAGGTGATCCACCTCCTCAGTCTCCCAAAGTGCTGGGATTACAGGTGTGAGCCACCGTGCCTGGTCTAAGGAAAGATATTCTTGAGGATGTGATAATTGAGTTGAGATGGAAGAGATGAGTATGGGCTAACTAGACAAAGGCAGGAGGGAAGAGCATTCTAGTTACAGGAAACAGCATATGCAAAGGCCCTGTGGTGGCTGGGAGCACAGCAAGTATAAAGGCCTACAACAAGGCCATGTGGCAGGAGTGAAGGAAATGAGGTGGTATGTGCTGGGAGATGAGGCTGCAGAGAGAGGGAAGGGCCAGACCAAAGAGGACCTTGTAGACCCGTGGTCAAGGGATGGGTCTTTCTCCTTAGAGTTCTGTAGTTTTGTCCCAAGACATTATCTTCAAAGACACTGAGGCATCTAGGATTCTTGTGGCACAGGCTGTTGGAGGCACGGGGATACTCCTGACTTGAATCTGGCCCCAAAGTGGCTCCTTCTCCTCCCCAGGTGAGTGGGATTGGCCTTTGCTGACGCCCAGAGCTCTGGCTGCAGGCATCTCCATGGCCTTGGCAGCCTCCACCAGCTCCCTGGGCTGCTATGCCCTGTGTGGCCGGCTGCTGCATTTGCCTCCCCCACCTCCACATGCCTGCAGTCGAGGGCTGAGCCTGGAGGGGCTGGGCAGTGTGCTGGCCGGGCTGCTGGGAAGCCCCATGGGCACCGCATCCAGCTTCCCCAACGTGGGCAAAGTGGGTCTTATCCAGGTATGTGGACCTGCGATGGGGGTGGGGGGCAGCCAGCGGTGAAGGAGAGGGAAGGGAATTTACACTGATTGATTGCCAGCTGCACCCAGCACCTCACATCAACTATCTCACTTGGGGAGGTGCCTAAGATTAGACTTTGGGCTAAGAGACTGGGGAAGTGAACAAGTTACCACTGAACTCCTGTGCATGAGGCACTGTGCCAAGGCTGGGTCACCTAAGGTTCTGCTCTTTTGGGGACTTTGTAGAGGGAGAGGCAGACAGTTGAAGGAAAATAGTATCTTTTTTAAAAAGTGGGCCAGTCATGGTGGCTCATGCCTGTAATCCTAGCACTTGGGAAGGCTGAAGCAGGTGGATCACTTGAGGCCAGGAATTCAAGACCAGCCTGGCTAACATGGTGAAACACTGTCTCTGCTAAAAATACAAAAATTAGCTGGGCATGGTGGCCTGCCCATGTAATCCCAGCTACTTGGGAGGCAGGAGAATCAGTTGAGCCTGAGACGCATTGGTTGCTGTGAGCTGAGACTGTGCCATTGCACTCCAGCCTGGGCAATAGGGCAAGACTCCATCTCAAAAAATAAAAAAATTTTTAAAAGGTGAAGGGGACGGGTGTGATGGCTCACGCTTATAATCCCAGCACTTTGGGAGGCCAAGGCGGGAGAATCACAAGGTCAGGAGTTCAAGACCAGCCTGGCCAAGATGTTGAAACCTCATCTCTACTAAAAATACAAAAATTAGCCAGGCGCGGTGGCAGGCACCTGTAATCCCAGCTACTCAGGAGGCTGAGGCAGGAGAATCACTTGAACCTGAGGGGTGGAGGTTGCAGTGAGCCGAGATCGCACCACTGCACTCCAGCCTGGGCAACAGAGTCAGACTTCATCTCAAAGAAAAAAAAAAGATGAAGACAATTTCAGAAAGCCATTAAGTGCTATTTAAAAAAATCAGGGTAGCAGGGTGGAAAGGAGTCATGTTTAGATAGACTGGCCAGGGAGGCTTCTTGGAAGAGTAACATTTGAGCTGGGATCCAAATGATGAGAGGGAGCCAGTAAGGCAAAGACCTGGGACAGCTGGAGGAAGTGGCTGTGTTTTCCAGCGTCTCTTCTTCATGCAGGCTGGATCTCAGCAAGTGGCTCACTTAGTGGGGCTACTCTGCGTGGGGCTTGGACTCTCCCCCAGGTTGTCTCAGTTCCTTACCACCATCCCGCTGCCTGTGCTTGGTGAGTGGATGTATCAACAGGGCTGGTATTGAACTGGTGGCTTAATCAATTATTTAGGATGGTATCCTTTCTTTCTAAATAGCTTTCCTGGGCGGATGGATGGATGGATGGATGGATGGATGGATAGATATGAGCATGTGTCAGCCTCAATTTCTCAGCCAAACATCCTGGTCTCTTGATTGGGCTTCTGGGATTCCTGAAGAATCAGAAATCAGCCTCAGGCTAGGCGTGGTGGCTCACGCCTATAATCCCAGCACTTTGGGAGGCCAGGGTGGACAGATCACTTGAGGTCAGGAGTTTGAGACCAAGCCTGGCCAACATGGTGAAAACCCATCTCTACTAAAAATACAAAAATTAGCCGTCTGTGGTGGCACACAACGGTAATCCCAGCTACGCGGGAGGCTGAGGCAGGAGAAATTGCTTGAATTTGGGAGTAGGAAGTGGAGGTTGCAGTGAGCTGAGATTGTACCATTGCACTCCAGCCTGGGCGACAGACTGAGACTCCGTCTCCAAAAAAAAAAAAGAAAAGAAATCAGTCTCTTGGTTTTCTTTCCCCATCACAACCTGCTTGTCCTGCAGTGCTCCATGCTATGTGAGCCCCCTTAACGCCTCCTGACCCCCTTGATTTCTTCTGTATGAGACAGGTGGGGTGCTGGGGGTGACCCAGGCTGTGGTTTTGTCTGCTGGATTCTCCAGCTTCTACCTGGCTGACATAGACTCTGGGCGAAATATCTTCATTGTGGGCTTCTCCATCTTCATGGCCCTGCTGCTCCCAAGATGGTTTCGGGAAGCCCCGATCCTGTTCAGCACAGGTAGGTGGAATGGAAGAGGAGTTGCTCAGGAGCAGGAAAGCAAGGAATTGAGGCTTCAGACTCCCCTGATTCCTGGCCCCACAGCCTTCTCTGGGCTTTGGTGTAAATACTTCATCCATTTGTTTAACATATATTCATTGAGCACTGTGCTAGCCATTTGGGACACAAAGTTGCCTGCCTTTGTTACAGTGTAGTAAAAGCGATGAGATGTGTAGGAAAGTAACAGGGAAGGTTCAGATAAAGAGCTATGGTGCTCAGTGGCAAGAGAGATGGCTTCTGTTTGAGGTGAGCCAGTAACAGAGCTGGTCTTGAAGGACGGTAAGTTTTAAACATCTTTGCCAAGAAGAAGGTCACTCCTGATGGAGGAACCATCATTTATACCAAGACACAGAAGTAGGAAGTCTTAGGATATGTCCTGAGAGCAGTAAATTGCTTAATTTGTCTAGAGCAGTAGTTCTCAACTGGGTGATTTTGCCCCCATGGGGACATTTGGCAATGTCTGGAGGCATTTTGGGCTGTTACAAATGGAGGAAGGGTGGGGGGTTGTTACTAGTGTTTAGTGCATAGAAAGATGCTGCTAAACATCCTACAATGAACAGGACATACCGCTGCACCCCCAACAAAGAATTATCTGGTCCAAAATGTCAGTATGACTGAGGTTGAAAAACCCAGGATGGAGCATAGAGGAAAAAAAATGGGAGACGAAGCTGGGCGTGGTGGCTCACACCTGTAATCCCAGCACTTTGAGAGGCTGAGGCGGGTGGATCACGAGGTCAAGAGATTGAGACCATCCTGGCCAACATGGTGAAACCCTGTCTCTACTAAAATATAAAAATTAGCTGGGCGTGGTGGGGTGTGCCTGTAGTCCCAGCTACTTGGGAGGCTGAGGCAGGAGGATTGCTTGAACCCAGGAGGCGAAGGTTGCAGTGAGTCAAGATGGCGCCACTGCACTCCAGCCTGGCGGCAGAGCAAGACTCAGTCTCAAAAAAAAAGAAAAAAAAGAGCGATAAGAGGTTTCTAGAGAAACCTCTAAGCTTTCTAGAGAAAGGGAGCCTGGAGCAGTCAAAGCATATATGGAGGGTATGTGGATGATCAGAACATAGGGTGTTGAGCAGAAACCCTGTGGGAAAGGCCTGGATTTGGAAAGTGGAGAATAGTGAGACAAAGGGTGAGGGGGATGAAATGACAATTCAGAAAGATCTGTCCTTAGTCCAAGACTTAGGTTTACATTTGCAAGGGTAAGATTCCTGGGCCTGGATATAGAATCAGAGTTCCCTTCCTGCCTGGCCCCAACCCTTCATAGGCTGGAGCCCCTTGGATGTTTTACTGCATTCACTGCTGACACAGCCCATCTTCCTGGCTGGACTCTCAGGCTTCCTACTAGAGAACACGATTCCTGGTAAGTTGAGGCCAGGCCCTAGCAGACTGGGGAATGGCCAGAAAGCCATCACTCCCCAGGTTGGGCAATGGCCTGACAAACCTCTCTTTTGCAGGCACACCGCTTGAGCGAGGCCTAGGTCAAGGGCTACCATCTCCTTTCACGGCCCAAGAGGCTCGAATGCCTCAGAAGTCCAGGGAGAAGGCTGCTCAAGTGTACGGACTTCCTTTCTACATCCAAAACCTGTGTCTCTGCATCCCCCAGCCTCTCCGCTGCCTCTGCCCACTGCCTGAAGACCCTGGGGATGAGGAAGGAGGCTCCTCCGAGCCAGAAGAGGTGGCAGACTTGCTGCCTAGCTCAGGGGAGCCATGCCCTGAATCTAGCAGAGAAGGATTTAGGTCCCAGAAATGACCAGCACTCCTACTTCTGCCCTGGTTAGTTTAGCCCTAACTCTCATCTGCTGGAGAGTCAGCTCCAAACTGTTCTTTCTCATAGGCAGAGGGTATATGTGTTTGTATTACATGGGCCCGCCTAGAGATTTCATTTCCCAATAGGGTGGGAAGAGCAAAGGCCATGATTAGTGGACCATAAATGAATGAGATTTTGCCTGTGTACTATCAATGCCACTTGAACCCCAGCATTCACTTGAATACTTATTGAGCATCTCCCATGTGCAAGGTCCTGGAGCTAGATATAGACAAGACAGGGTCCATGCCCTCTTGAGGCATTTGCCGTTTAAAAAGACCTGTGTAATTACGAAAATGCAAAGCAGAAAGCAGTCTGTAACAGATTAAAATAATGCCGTGGGAGCAAAGAGGAAGGGATAATGAATTCTGATTGGGAACAATGGGAAAGGCTTTATGCAAGAAGCAGCACTGAGGGTGGCTTTGACAAGTGGGGAAGATTTTTGGTTTTGGAAAATGGATGTAGAGAATTTTTTAGGTTCGGGGTCCAGCTTGAGCAAAGCCGCGACTTGTACAAAGTCCAGTACAGCTGAGGCATTTGAAATTTCTCAGTAGTGAGGGAGCATAAGTACGGGGATGATAGAGAAATGAGGCAGGAGAGGTAAAGGATGAGGTCAGACTAGGACTTATGCCTGGGAGACGCCTTCCTTCAACAAGTCTAGTGCTGGTGGAGGGCCTGAGAGATTCCTGAAGTTCAATCCCTTCATTTTGTTAAAAGGAGACTGGACAGGTAGGGGAGGGAAGAGAAGTGACTCAAGTTTGACGAATCCAAACCTGGGCTTCCCTCTCCAGCGTCCTGCCCGCTATTCTTTCTACACTGCCAGCGTGACTACTAGCTGGCCGCCCGGTCTCTCCTCCAGTTACCCAGGCCACTGTGGTGCGCCCCGAGGCCCCGCCCACGCCAGGCATAGGCCCCGCCCCTGTGTTCCAAAACCCTGCCTCCTCTTGGTGAGGGGGGGGATTGGCCTGTACTCTAGGCCCTTCGGTTTGCGCGGGCGGGCAGGAGCGCGTGCGTGCGGCGAGGAGGGTGGGAGCTCTCGCGGCCGCTGACGGTAGGTGGGATCGCGCTGGAGTCCCGGCCGGAGCAAGCCAGCGAGGGGCTGCTCAGACGCTGCGGGTTTGGCTTGGCTCGAGCGCTTTCTCCCAGGAGGGAGCGCGCGCTGCTGGGGACCCGGGCAGGTCTCCGGTGGTGGGCGGGGCCGCGCGTGCGCAGTCCGCCAGCTGCGGCCCGGCGTGAGTGGTGGGGTGGAAGTGAGGTTATTCCTTGGCACCCTGTTTGGTGCGACGAAGCCGTGGGTGGCCGGCTTTGTTGCCCCTTAAAGGGTTCCGACCACGCCCCAGTGCAGCCAGTGCTGTAGAAATGGGAAGGCGGACAGCGAAGGCTCTTCTAGCCGGGGCGGACTGAAGCGGGACGCCCGGCGGCTCCTGGGGTGGGGCTTGTGGTTATGGGACCTAGGATTCGCGCTCTCCCAGGGGGACTGGGCGGGGCCCAGCCTGGATGCTCTCTGGGGCCCTATTGCCCTCTGCAGGGCGTTGGAGGAACTGCCCAGAGGGGTCTCGGCTGAGGAGCGGAACTCGGTGCAGATAAACAGTTCTCAAGGGACCCTTCCACCAGGATGGCCCTCAGCGCTCCTCCTCTCAAGAGAACTAAACCCGTGAATCTGGTTAATGTGAAAGTTAAAGGCAGCCTTGAAGGAAAAAAAAAGGGTGAAATGGAGAGGCCTCGGACGCAGAACGGGACGCGTGTGGTGGGAGCAGGCAGCCGGGGTCTGGTGCCTAATGTAACATCAGGCCTTTTTATAGGGCCGCTTACTCCTGGCCACATTTTCAACTCCTCCCCCCTTTAGCCAACAAACAAACAAAACCCATCAATTTGAGGGTTCTGAGCTTCCGGGCTTTCCGAAGGAATGGGCTAGAATAGTAAACCCAATTTTGGCAACTCTTAGAGTACACTGGGGAGTGCCTGTAAGGGAGATAAAAAGATTTGGTGACTTTATTTGCGTTTGTGACCTTTGGCAATGTGGAGCTCTTGTTCAGCTAGGACCAGCTTAATCATCCGTGACCACTTCGGTCCCTGTAAGAGCAGGGTGTGGGAAATGTGATGGAAACACTATTCTCCAAACGCAGGGTTTTGAGGCTGCCACAAATAAAAATCATATATATGTATGTGTGTACGTATATATATTTATGTCACAAGTTAAGTCACAAAGCCACATTTCAAAAACTAGGTTATGGTTGGAAGAATGATGGTTTAGACTGAGATGGAAATGACTGTGTTAATCAGACTTAATAAGGAATTTCATTATATTCTCAATTTTTCCTTCCTGGTACTTCTCATTTTGTATTTGGAGACTGGAATAATGAAGGAAATTGTCATCTTTTTTTTCTCCGCCACAGGAAAAATAATCACATTCTCTGTCAAGCAGCCATAGTTCTGTCTGTCTACTAGGTGTAGCCTACTGCTTTAGCTGTTGGGGTAGGGGGCTCCAGGCTGTGCTGTTGGGCATGATGTCATTGGTGGCCATGCACTGGAGTGGGAACGTGGAGGATGAGTTCTGCTGAAGTTAATTCAGTCTTTACCTCTGTGATGTGCTCTGTCTTGTATCCATGATTTCCTAGTTAATCTGGGTCTTGTTGAAATGGAATTTAGGTCATTTCTGTTGCTCCTGAACACAGGTTCTTAGCTCTTTTTTTTGTGTCATTGATCCTTTTGAGAGTTTGATGATAGCTATAGACCTCTTCCCCTCCCCATGCATATATGCATGTACGCACAACATTTTCATATAATTCTAGAGGATTCACATGCACTGACTCTAGATTAAGAATCTCTGTTTTGGGACAGGCACGGTGGCTCATGCTTGTAATCCCAGCATTTTGGGAGTCCGAGGTGGGCGGATCATCTGAGGTCAGGAGTTCGAGACCAGCCTGGCCAACATGGAGAAACCCCTTCTCTACTAAAAATACAAAAAAATTAGCCGGTCATTGTGGTGGTCACCTGCAATCCCAGCTACTGGGGAGGTTGAGGCAACAGAATCCTTTGAACCCAGGAGTCAGAGTCAGAGGTTGCAGTGAGCTGAGATCATGCCATTGAACTCCATCCTGGGTTACAGAGCGTGACACCATCAAAAAAAAAAAAAAAAAAAAAAGAATATTTTAGGGATTAAAGCCGGGCTCAGTGGCTCACACCTATAATCCCAGCACTTTGGGAGGCCGAGGTGGGTGGATCACGAGGTCAAGAGATTGAGACCATCCTGGTCAACATGGTGAAACACCATGTCTACTAAAAATATAAAAATTAGCTGGGCATGGTGGCACATGCCTGTAGTCCCAGTTACTCAGGAGGCTGAGGCAGGAGAATTGCTTGAACCCAGCGGGCGGAGGTTGCGGTGAGCCAAGATCGCGCTATTGCACTACAGCCTGGGTAATAAGAGCGAAACTCCGTCTCAAAAAAAAAAAAAAATCCTGAGAGCTTCCTAAACTTTGTTTTTAGACAATGATCAAATAATTTGAATTTCCTGGCCCTGACACTATGACTTTTATGATGTTTTATAAGACAAGAACTATTCCTTCTCTTCTAGTTCTGGGAAAGGATAGCAGTGACGTATTTATTAGCAATGTGATAGAGATGGAACAAGAAGGGTTTAGGTTTCCACATTATGTTATAGTATTAGAAAGCAGAAATACTAACAGCAACAGAGGCTTAAACACTATGGAAGAAAGATTTTTTGCCCTCTAGGAATGTAATATGGAAAAAAAAAACCCTCAAGATTTTAAATATACTTTTAGTGGCCAAGAGGTAGTAAGGTCAGTGCTCAGCTGATTGTATACTGGGAGAACGTAAATCCATGCTTTCCATCAGGGAGGATTTTCCTGAGATTTTAGTTGATACAGAGCGGTTTGGGTGGTGCCCTCCCTAGGCCAGCATGACCCTGAGGCACTTTACTAAATTAGGACTTTCTTGCAGATGGAGGAACTGGAACAAGGGCTGTTGATGCAGCCATGGGCATGGCTGCAGCTTGCCGACAACTTCCTCTTGGCCAAGATTTTCATCACCAACCAGGGCTATGCCTTGTTGGTTTCAGATCTTCAACAGGTGTGGCATGAACAGGTGGACACTAGTGTGGTCAGCCAGCGAGCCAAGGTAAATATGAAGAGAAGTACTGCTGTGAGGTGGTGGGGGATACCATTCTTTCCTAGCGAAGGTTGGGGATGTTAACGTCAACCAGCTTGCTGGCCTGTAGGTTCCCAAGGAAGGTTGAATGGGGTTGAGACAATTCCAGTTAATGTCCTGTACTTCTGCCTGTAGCCCTGGAATCTTCGTGTGTGTGTGTGTGTGTGTGTGTGTGTGTGTGTGTGTGTGAGAGAGAGAGACAGAGACAGAGAGAGACAGAGAGTTAGAGAGATAGAGAGAGAGAGAGAGAAAGTTTCTGTGTTCTGTGTATGATAACAAATATATCATTTGATCTAGTTAGGCCTTCTGTAAATTCATCTGGCCCAAGGCAGAATTGTAAAGTAGGCCAGTAGATCTTTGTGACTCTCTCCTTTTTGTTTTCTTCTTTCCCCTTCCTCTCATGTCCTTTGTCTTCATGTTAACCAGGGCTTTCCTTTGCCTTACTTATGAGGGAATTTGTTTCCTTTTAGCACCCTTCCTCTGTACTACTGCTCTTTCTTTAGGAGCTGAACAAGCGGCTGACTGCCCCTCCTGCAGCTTTCCTCTGTCATTTGGATAATCTGCTTCGCCCATTGTTGAAGGATGCTGCTCCCCCTAGAGAAGCTACCTTCTCCTGTGATCGTGTGGCAGATACACTGATTCTACGGGTGCGGAGTGAGCTCTCTGGCCTCCCCTTCTGTTGGAATTTCCATTGCATCCTAGCTAGTCCTTCCCTGGTAAGTACAATTCGAATATGAGGTTGGGAGAAGGATGCCAGCTGCTTTGACATGAAGCTTTAGGTGCTTTTATATTTTTTGCAAACCTTGTTAGAAATTCTTCTCCAATCAGAAAACTTTCATTGACTAGACAGAAGGCAGAAAGGATTCTTGACTGTTATATATCCTTTCCTTGCAAAAGAAGCAGAGTATTGGGTATCTTTATGCTTTCATTTGTTTATTCAGCATTTTAAAAGCATCTACTGTGGGCTAATTGTTGGTTATCCAGACCTGAAACAATATAGCCTCTTCCTGGAGTTCATAATCTGGTGAGAAGACAGACAAATAGGAGATTATGATCAAGTGTGATAGGTTCTTTGATTGTGGTAGACCCTGGATGGTTGAGGATTGGAGAAAACCTCTTTGAGGAGACTGTTACTGAGGTGAGTTTTGAAGATGAGTAGGCACTAGCTAGGAGAAAATAAATAGAAAAGTCATTGTAGGCAAGAGGTATAGAGATGTGTAAGTGTGGGGCGCATTTGGGAACTTCATGACTGCTGTGTAGATAGAAGGCATGAGAAATGAGGGAGGCAGTGGCCAGATCTTGAAGGATTCTAATGAGTTTGGATGTTATCCCAAAGGTAACAGGATTCATTGAAAAACGTTAAACAGGAATTTAACATGATCTAATCCGTGGTTTGTCAAGATTATTCTGGCAAGAGGGTAGAATATGTACCACTGTTATATACCTTTCTAAACATTATCTCATCATTTAATCCTTACAACCGTCATTCAGGATAAGTATTACTATCCCTGTTTTTCAGCGTAAGATACTGAGATTGAAAGTCCCTTGTCCAAAGCCATCAGCTTATGAATAAATGAGCTGGAATTTGAATCCCAGATTAGTGTGGTCCAAAGCCTCATTTTCGAAGACTAGGAGGATAATATCCTCTACTCACTCCTAGCTTTATGTTTCCCAAGAGATGTTATTAGAAATTCAGAGTGGATGTTAAAGACTAGTTTTTAGGACTAACAGACAGGGCTTCAGTTGGTAGCACTTAGGGGACAGGGTCTTCTTTGGGAGGCCTAAGGGTATAGATTTGTTAACAGAGGGATCTGAAGACAAGATGACATCATTTTTTGTCTCTTTCTCTCTCTGTTTTTTTGTTTTTTTGTTTTTTTTTAAGACGGAGTCTTGCTCTGTTGCCAGGCTAGAGTGCAATGGCATGATCTCGGCTCACTGCAATCTCCGCCTCCTGGGTTCAAGCGATTCCCCTACCTCAGCCTCCCGAGTAGCTGGGACTACAGGCATGCGCCACCACGCCTGGCTAATTTTTTGTATTTTAGTAGAGATGGGGTTTCACCGTGTTGGCCAGGATGGTCTTGATCTCCTGACCTCGTGATCCGCCCGCCTTGGCTTCCTGAAGTGCTGGGATTACAGGTGTGAGCCACCACGCCTGGCTTTGCCTCTCTTCTTTAGTGTCCCACAGGATGTGTGATACTTTGGCATCAATAGATGACTGGATAGAAAGACTTTTTGAGAAACCGTTTGCTGCTGTTTGTTTTTGATCTGGAGCCCAGTAAAACTAGAACTGAGTGCTAGGGAATTACTTATCATTCATTTATGAACTAATAAGGCCTATTAACAGTGCTTAGCATATACTCACATTTGTTTATTTCAATAGAATTTCTTGTGAAATTTTCCATCTTGCAAATAAATAAAAATAAATAAATAAAATTAAAAATAAATACATAAAATTTAAAAAAAATTTGTAGAGATGGGGGTCTCTCTGTTGACCAAGGTGGGTCTCGAATTCCTCGCCTCAAGCAATCCTCCTGCCTTGGCCTCCCAAGGTGTTGGGATTACAAGCAGGAGCCTGGCCCCATCCCATCCTGCGTTTAACACATTTAAACTTCCTAAGTAACACCAGGGGGCAGTGTTTCCTCAATAATGTTTATTCTGGGCCCAAACCATTTGGGCAGCCTTTGGGAATCCCTAGCAGTAGCTAGTCTCCTTTTGCATTACATGGACCTAGAAATTCAGAATACTTAGTGTAATTGTGGAGGCAGTTCTCCCTGGAGGCTGATGGGCTCTGATAGTTTCTTCTTCCAAAAGAATACAGTAAGGAACACTAGTATAACGATAATGATAATTGGAAAAAAGTATGTAAAGAAAAACTAGCTACGCTAGGCAAATTCCTCTAATTGGGGAACTACAATAAAGGAAAGAGACAACAGGGTTTAGGGAGGGGTGAATCTTGCTTGGTTTGCCATAGGAAGAAATTAGCTTTGAACAATTGAACAACCGTGCTTTAAATTAAAATAAAATACTTATCATTAAAAGAAGAATACCCTCCTAGGGAAACCCCTGAACCTAAGAAAGCTTTATATGGAAAAAGTTAGAGCCAGTGTACACTGGTGAGGATGTAGGCGGATACTATTTCAGGTTTGTGTGTATGTCTGTAAGGTCACACAGTCATAATTTTAGTTTGTAACTCATTCTTGTGATTGTTTTCATTTAATTTTTTTGAATGAATAATTCTTGAAAAAGGCAGACATTTCAAACAACATTGAAGTGTATGCAGTGAAAAAAATAGATCTTTCTACCCTTTCTCTAGTCCCTCCTTTTCCTTCCCCAAAGCAACTACCAATATCAGCTTCTTGTGAATTCTTTTTTTGTTTTGAGACAGAGTTTCACTCTTGTTGCCCAGGCTGGAGTGCAATGGCCATGGCGCGATCTCGGCTCACCACAACCTCTGTCCCCCGGGTTCAAGCAATTTTCCTGCCTCAGCCAACTGAGTAGCTGAGATTACAGGCATGTGCCACTTGCTCCTGGCCGTGAATTCTTAAAGCTATATATGTATATACTGTATGTTTATCCTCATACAACCAAATATATATCTATGTATATGTATATTTTTTGATAAATAGTATCATGCTGTACACACTGTTTAGTACCTTCTTTTTTTTCACTTAATTATAGAACTTACCCACTGATTCACTTGACTAGCCTTAAAAAAAAAAAAAAAAAGAGGTAAGGCGCAGTGGCTTACACCTGTAATCCCAGCACTGTAGGAGGCCAAAGGTGGGGGGGTGGATCATGAGGTCAGGAGTTTGAGATCAGCCTGAACAACATGGTGAAACCCCGTCTCTACTAAAAAGACAAAAATTAGCCAGGTGTGATGGTGTGCACCTGTAATTCCAGCTACTCGGGAGGCTGAGGCAGGAGAATCACTTGACCTTGGGGGGCAGAAGTTGCAGTGAGCCAAGATTGCACCACTGCACTCCAGTATGGTGACAGAGTGAGACTCTTTCTCAAAAACAAAACAAAACAAAACAAAACTTAGAGATTATTTATACCAACACATTTAGAGGACCTGCCTTTGTGTTTTTTAATGGGAGGATAACATTTTATTTAATGAATGCTATTTAATTGATCTGCTATTAATAGACGCCTAAGTCTTTTGTTGTTATATACAGTAACCTTGTATTTACTTTTTCTGTGTGTAAATGTGTGAGTAAATTCCTCGAAATAAAATAGCTGGATCAAGGTATATTTGTATCTTTTAATCTTGCCAAATAACATAATGCCAAATTGCCTTTCAGAGACACACAGCTTAACTCCTTCCAGCTATACAGGAGAGAGGAGAATACCTGTTCCTCATACTTCTCCATCATAACATACTCACATTAACAAGCTCATGGTTCCTAAGTCTGCAGGGTATTATGGAATATATTAGGTTTTGGGTCTCTGTTTGCTTATTTGCTTTCTCTCTCCCTCCTTTTATTTCGAGATGAGGTCTCATCATGTTGCCCAGGTTGGTCTTGAATTCCTCAGCTCAAACGATCCTCTCACCTTGGCTTCCCAAAGAGTTGGAATTACTGGTATAAGCCTCCGCTCTTGGCCCCAGGTCTCTGCTTTCTGACACTGAGTCCATCTTCATTTATGACAAACTTCATCTCTTCCTCTTTCCTGTTGTCTGTTCTTTCTAGTATCTAATATAATTCTTGATATTCCATATTTTGGCTTTCAGATTTGTCACATCTTTGGACATTTTATGATTCCTAGGAGCCACATCCAAAGGTTTCTTAGTGGCAGAAAGAGACAGGTTTTGGAACCAGCAGACATGAATTTGTAACTCAGCTCTGCCACTTTGAGACTACTTGTATTAATTTGGATAAGTACTGAATTTTTATGATTCAGTTCCTTCTTCTGCAAAAGAAACTAACCACAGCCTTACTGTCGAGTCATGAGGCTTAATTAAAAGAACATATGTAATCTTACTTATGTTTAGCATTATAATGGACCATGAGAGCAAATATTTCAACTCTATAACTTTTGTTTTTAAAAGAGATGCTGAGGCTGGGCACAGTGACTCATGCCTGTAATCATAACACTTTGGGAGGCTAAGGTGGGCGGATCACCTGAGGTCAGGAGTTCAAGACTAGGCTGGCCAACATGGTGAAACCCCTTCTCTACTAAAAATACAAAAATTAGCTGGACGTGGTGGTGCATGCCTATAATCTCAGCTACTCAGGAGGCTGAGGCAAGAGAATTGCTTGAACCTAGGAGGCAGAGGTTGCAGTGAGCCGAGATTGTGCTATTGCACTCTAGCCTGGGTGACAGAGCGAGACTCCGTCTCAAAAAAATAAATAAAAAATAAAATTAAATAAATAAATAAAAGAGATGCTGGGCATGATGGCTCATGCCTGTAATCCCAGCAATTTGAGAGGACAAGGCAGGAAGATTGCTTGAGACCAGGAGTTTGGGACAGCCAGGGCAACAGTGAAACCCCTATCTAAAAAAAAAAAAAAAAAAATAGCTGGAGGTGGTGGCACATGCCTGTAGTCATAGCTACTTGGAAGGCCAAAGTGGGAGAATCACTTGAGCTCAGGAGTTCAAGGCTGCAGTAAGCTGTGATTGCAGTACTGTACTCCAGCCTCACTATATCACCTGATATGATTCATCTTGATCTTTTTTGTTTGTTTGTTTATGAGATGGGGTTCTTACTGTGTTGCCCAGGCTGGTCTTGAACTCCTGGACTCAGGTGATCCTCCCGCTTCAGCCTCTAGAGTAGCTGGGATTACAGGTGTGCACCACCACACCCAGCTTGATTCATCTTGAGATTGAGACCGGTCGTTCTGCTCCCCTGCTAATGACTTATGAACATTTATGTGAGAAATCTGAAGACTTTGGGGGAAAATTACAAATAGATTTTCCTCTGAAAAAGATTGGCAGCTCCTGTGTTTATGTCTATTATACTTCCTAACCTCCTTAACTGTTGTGAGCTCTTTGATGGCAGAGGCCTCGTAGGGTCAGAGTACATATTAGGAACCCAGTAGATATCTGTTGAATTGACTGATGAACTGTCTATCTTAATATATTGCTGTCTATAAATTAAGGGGAGTGGGCTGGGCATGGTGATTCACACCTGTACTCCTAGCACTTTGGGAGGCCGAGGCAGGTGGATCATGAGGTCAGGAGTTCCAGATTAGCCTGACCAACATGGTGAAACCCCGTCTCTACTAAAAAATACAAAAATTAACCAAGCGTGGTGGCACGTGCCTGTAATCCCGGTTACTCAGGAGGCTGAGACAGGAGAATCACTTGAACCCAGGAGGCGGAGGTTGCAGTGAGCCAAGATTGGCCACTGCACTCCAGCCTAGGCAAAAAAAAAAAAAAATCTCAAAAAAAAAAAAAATTAAGGGGAGTGTCCCTGCCATCCTAAAGTACTTCAGGATTTTTCCTTACAGTATCTGTGGATTTGCTTTGATCTATTTACACATTATTATTGTTATTTGAGATGGAGTCTCTCTCTGTCACCCAGGCTGGAGTGCAGTGGCGTGATCTCTGCTTCTCAGGTTCAAGTGATTCTTCTGCTTCAGCCTCCCAAGTAGCTGGGACTACAGGTGTTTGCCACCATGTCTGGCTAATTTTTTTAATTTTTATTAGAGATGGGGTTTCACTACATTGGCCAGGCTGATCTTGCATTCCTGGGTTCAAGTGATCCGTCCGCCTTGGCCTCCGAAAGCGCTAGGATTTACACATGTTATGTAGTCTCTCGTATGCCCATTTAACACATATTTGCAAGATTTCTACTCAGCATTAATTTAAGGCTATCTGGTCTAAGGGAAATAATTTTGATGTTCATCTAACTTTGAAATGAATTATACCTCAATAATTCAAGATGATGTATCCAATCCTATGAAATTATTTTAACAGTTACAATATTTACTGATAAATAAACTTTTTTTAAACCAAATAGACATTGGGGTCTGATAGATAATTTCAGTTGCCTGATATGGCATTATCATATTTAATTAGATATGACATTAATTAAAAGCTGTTCCTTGTCATGTTTCATGTTGCTATATAATATTTACTATCATTCAAAGAAATTGCTATTGAGGTAGCCATCCAGAGGGAAGCTGGTTATTAATTTAGGAGTTTCTGTTGTTTAAGTGCCACAAATTGGGTGGTGTTGCTGCTTGGATAGTAATGACAGTTATTTTAATTCAACTCATCAAATATTTACTGTCATTTATACAAGTATTTGCTTGTTTTTCCTCCTGATCTACCTTAAACAGTACGAAACTTTTTTTTTTTTTTTTTTTTTTTTTCAGATAGGATCTCACTCTGTCACCCAGGCTGGAGTGCAGTGGTGTGATCTCAGCTCACTGCAACCCCCGCCTCCTGGGCTCAAGCAGTTCTCCCACCTCAGCCTCCCAAGTAGCTAGAAATACAGGCATGCCTCACCATACCTGGCTAATTTTTTGTATTTTTAGTAGATGTGGGGTTTCACCATGTTGCCCGGGCTGGTCTCAAACTCCTAAGCTCAAGCGATCCACCTGCCTCGTCCTCCCAGGGTGCTGGGATTACAGGCATGAGCCACCATGCCTGCACAGCAGGACCAAATTTAACAAAACAATTCTTAGGAAAGAAGATTGACTGTAGAGCAGATGCATTTTTCCAAAGCTGAACTTCTGCCACATTCTGAACAGTACTTCCTAAAGGGTGAAGTTTTTACTCAGGACCTCAGTTGGGAGACAGTGCCAGGTTAGGATGGGCTATGTGGTGGAAGGAGGGGTCCTGTATCTATAACTGGACTTTATTTCCAGCCTTCCCCTCTGTGCCAGAACCCTTTCATTTCTTGGATGTTGGTGTTGGTACAAAAGCTGCCGCCACTGACTTCCTTTCTTCCCACCTCCCCACACCCAGTCTTTTCTAATCTAACAGAAATGTGGAAAAAAGTATTTTCCTCTTAATTTGAGCCAAAGCACAATTAGAGTTTTTAGTCGTAACTTTTACCTGGAAAATGAATGGAAAATGGAAACACAAAGGTCTGAAAACTCCAGACGTCTGATCTGGATCCAGATGAGTCTGGCTTGCGCATCTGATGGGACACTCTAGTACGTCTTCCTCATCTCAAGCTTGTTGGGGGTATCTTGTCTAAAAGTACTCCTGTTTCAGGTCTAGGACAGGGGTTGGCATATGATGGCCGTGGGCCAGTTCTGGCTTGCTGCCTGTTTTTGTAAAGTGCTGTTGGAACACAGCCACCTGATTTGTTTACATATTGTCTGTGGCCGCTTTCGTGCTACAACAGCAGAGTCAAGTAGTTGTAACTGGGACTGGATAGGCCACAAAGCCAAAAACGTCGACTGTCTGGCCCTTTATAGAAAAAGTTTGCTGACCTCTGATCTAGGGCATTTCTTCTTTTTAGTGCCTCCTTTAGTTCATCTCCTTAGGGGAAGGGAAAGGAAGTCTGATAACATCCCTTAGTCACAGATAGATTATTCATTATTTTATTTTATTTTATTTTGAGACAGGATCTCACTCTATCCTTAAGGGAAGAGAAAGGAAGTCTGATAACATCCTTTAGTCACAGATAGATTATTGATTTTAATTATTTTGTTTTATTTTGAGACAGGATCTCATACTGTCACCCAGGCTGGAGTGTAGTGGCACGATCTCGGCTCACTGCAACCTCCACCTCTTGGATTCAAGCTATTCTCATGCCTCAGCCTCTTGAGTAGCTGGGTTTACAGTCGCATGCCACCATCCCTGGCTAATTTTTTTTTTTTTTTTTTGAGATGGAGTCTTGCTCTGTCGCCCAGGCTGGAGTGCAGTGGTGCAATCTTGGCTCACTGCAACCTCCGCCCCCGCCAGGTTCAAGCAATTCTTCCTCAGCCTCCTGAGTACCTGGGACTATAGGTGTGTGCCACCATGCCCAGTTAATTATTGTATTTTTAGTAGAGATGGGGTTTCACCATATTGGTCAGGCTGGTCTTGAACTCCTGACCTCGTGATCCGCCTGCCTCAGCCTCCCAAAGTGCTGGGATTACAGGTGTGAGCCACTGTGCCTGGCCAATTTTTGTACTTTTTGTAGAGACTGGGTTTCGCCATGTTGCCCAGGCTGGTCTCGAACTCCTGGACTCAAGCAATCCTCCCACCTTGGCCTCCCTGGTTATTTTTTTTTGGCAGGTATTAACCATTAGGACACCTTGCATCAATGAATTAAATGATTATTCTATATAGCTATACATTATCATATGAGAGTATCACCCTATTTATATGGCAGTATGGCTGTGTTTGCATTCTTCTTACCTCTTGTTAAAAATGGGGTGTGTGTACCAGGCATGGTGGCTCACGCCTGTAATCCCAGCTCTTTGGAAGGCTGAGGCAGGTGGATCACCTGAGGTCAGGAGTTTAAGACCAACCTGGCCAACATGGTGAAACCCGTCTCTACTAAAAATATAAAAATTAGCCAGGCATGGTGGCACGTGCCTATAATCCCAGCTACTCGGGAGGCTGAGGCAGGAGAATCGCTTGAGCCTGGGAGTTGGAGGTTTCAGTTTGCTGAGATTGCACCACTGCCCTCCAGCCTGGGCAACACCAGAGAAACTCCGTCTCAAAAAAAAAAAAAAAATGGAGTGTGTGTAGAGTGAGTTGGCTTATACCTTCTTAGGCTAGTTCTTGGTAGCTGGCTTGCTTCTATGATAACAATTACCTTAGACTGTGTTGCATTTGTAGGAACAGATTGAAACTCCAGGCTCCGTCTGAGCTATCATGAGTCCTGAAATGGCTCTTGGTGTCTGGATCTAATTTGGCCTTCAAGGATCTCTATCTTGTGTTGATTTTTGTCTTCTGTTATGCCTTAGCTAGTATACTCTATTTTTGCCACACTTACTTTCTTGAGGGCTACTTGGATCTTCTGCTTTTCTTGTTTGTTTGTTTTCTTGTTGTTTTGAGATGCAGTCTTGCCCTATTGCCCAGGCTGGAATACAGTGGCATGATCACAGCTCACTGCAGCCTTGACCTCCTGGGCTCAAGTGATCCTCCTACCTCAGCCTCTGGAGTAGTTGGGACTACAGGTGCATGCTACCATGCCTGGCTAATGATAAAAAAAATTTTTTTGGTAGCGATGGGGTCTCACTATGGTTCTCAGGCTGCTCTTGAACCTCTGGGCTCAAGTGCGTTCCTACCTGGGCCTCCCAAAATGCTGGGATTACAGGCATGAATCATCACAACTAGTGGGATCTTTTTTTTTTTTTTGAGGCAGAGTCTTACTCTGTCACTCAGGCTAGAGTGCAGTGGTGCAATCTCAGCTCACTGCAACCTCTGCCTCCTGGTTCAAATGATTCTTGTGCCTCACCCTCTTGAGTAGCTGGGATTACAGGTGCCTGCCATCACATCCAGTTAATTTATGTATTTTTAGTAGAGATGGGGTTTCACCATGTTGGCCAGACTGGTCTTGAACTCCTGACCTCAAGTGATCCACCCACCTCGGCCTCCCAAAGTGTTGGGATTAGAGACATTAGCCACTGCACTGGCCAAATTCTTAGTATATTTTGTTATTGTATTTGCGTTTACATTCATGTAAATGGATTACTTGCCTATGAAACTATAAGTTTCTGCAAGAACATTTATTTTTCAGTCTTTTTCATAGCACTTAATATTGAATTGGAGAGTACTTTATAGGAGTCTTTTGGCTAATTGATATCTCTTTCATCAAAGGTCTCCCAGCATTTGATTCGTCCTCTGATGGGCATGAGTCTGGCATTGCAGTGCCAAGTGAGAGAGCTAGCAACATTGCTTCATATGAAAGACCTAGAGATCCAAGACTACCAGGAGAGTGGGGCTACGCTGAGCCGAGGTGAGAGGACATTCTTGGAGAAGTAGGGTGAGGGGTGGTGTAGATAGTCAAAGGATCTTAGGAAAGGGGGAGACTTACTTGCATTAAAGAGGTGCTTCTCCCAGAGTGAGTGCTGGGTACTAACCGGAAACTGGAATCTTGATACTAGGTGACTCTTTTTTTTTTTCCTAGAGATGGTGTCTTGCTCTGTCACCCAGGCTGGAGTATAGTGGCGTGATCTCAGCTCACTGCAAATTCTGCCTCCTGGGCTCAAGCGATTCTCTTGCCTCAGCCTCCTGAGTAGCTGGGTTTGTGAATGCATGCCACCATGCCTGGCTAATTTTTTGTATTTTTAATAGAGACAGAGTTTCACCTTGTTGGTCAGGCTGGTCTCAAACTCCTGACCTCAAGTGATCCGCCTGCCTTGGCCTCCCAAAATGCTGGGATTACAGGAGTGAGCCACCGTGTCCGGCCTAGGCAACACTTTTCTCTGCCTTGAGTACCTGGCTGGAGCCGAAGTGGCCAATAGAAGCTGTAACTGAGTCCAGACATGCCCTAGGCAATGGCAGGGAAAGGCTTTGGAAAGGAGCCAATAGCTCTACAGAATTGTACCAGAGCAACATGGACTTGGGAGTTTAGGAAGCTTCATGGCTCCAACTTCAGAATAAACATTCAATTTGGCCTTTGTTTTTGTGGCAGGAAAAACTTCTAGAGCAGATGCTGCCACCAAACCTGCCATTTGTTGCTAATCACCCTCTCCCACTACTGTTTGCCCACATGCTCTCAGCCTTTCTTTTCCCACTGGACTAGGTGTCTCTGCATAATGCATCTTCCTCCTGTTTCCTAAGAAGCCCTGTTCTGTTCCCTTTCCATCAGGTCAGAAGCTCATCCTAATGACTCATGTTTCTTTTCTCTGTTTCTTATTACAGATCGATTGAAGACAGAACCATTTGAAGAAAATTCCTTCTTGGAACAATTTATGGTAGAGGTAAGATATTTGTTATTTTCTTGTGTGTCTTTGCCATGCTTCCTCTTTCCAGGTGCCTGAGTGGCAACTTGTGTTTTGAGTGTTAGGTGGCTTGTGTAGTTGGAATGCCCTTTGTCTGAAAAAGTTGCCCGTAGAAAGTCTGATAAGGCTTGAGATGTACTTAGGGACAATAAGGGGGAAAAGGGGGAAAGAACATAAGAGGTGAACGTGGGCTGATTGATACTTATAAAACATCTCTGTTAAAGTACCAGGGATTTCAGTTGGAATTCTCTAACCTTGGAAATGTTGGTTGACCCATTGTTAAATTTTTGCTTGTTGGGATCTGGTCACGAGGTCTGGATTGTGGAGCAGAAGGGTAGGCATCATTACTTGTCTAGGCCCTTTCAGCATCCAGCAGGAAAGGAAGGTAAAAAGCTTAGGGCTACCATTTGGGGGCTGTCTTGTGGGCACAGTAGGTTGTGGAAAATCACAGTGTTTATACAAGGGGACTGGCAAAGGAATGAATGGGGAGTAGATAATTGTGGCCTGTCAGAAGCTCCTGCCTAGGTTTCCCTTCTAAGGATTGAGCTCAGCCAAAAGAAACAGCTATTAAATGCCAAATAGGGGAAGTATTAATAATAGTGACCTTTGATAATACCAGTCAATATTGATCTTCTTCCCTCACTCTTCTGGGACTTGTTGGTTGCACAATTTGTACCTTAGTATTATTGCTCCATTTTCTTTTTCTTTTTTTTTTTTTATTTTTTTGAGATGGAGTTTCACTTTTTTCACTCTTGTTGCCTAGGCTGGAGTGCAATGGCACAATCTTGGTTCACTGCAATCTCCGCCTTCCGGGTTCAAGTGATTCTTCTGCCTCAGCCTCCCGAGTAGCTGGGATTACAGGTGCCTGCCACCATGCCCAGCTAATTTTGTTTTTTGTTTTTTTTTTTTTGAGACGGAGTCTCGCTCTGTTGCCCGGGCTGGAGTGCAGTGGTGCGATCTCGGCTCACCACAACCTGCGCCTCTCGGGTTCAAGCGATTCTCCTGCCTCAGCATCCTAGTAGCTGGGATTACAGATGCACCACCATGCTCAGCTAATTTTTGTATTTTTAGTAGAGACGGGGTTTTACCATGTTGGTCGGGCTGGTGTTGAACTGCTGACCTCAGGTGATCTGCCTGCCTCAGCCTTCCAAAGTGCTGGGATTACAGGCGTGAGCCACCGCGCCAGGCCTATTGCCCCGGTTCCCTGCCCCATCCCCTTAGTTAAATAATGCAAGGCTGGTTCTTAGCTCAGCAGAGAGGTCTCTTCCTGATTTAGCATACCTATCGAGCTTGACTTCTTAACATTTTTCTCTGTGTACTTTATGCTTTAGCTATATGGAATGACTTTTAATTTCCCCAAATGCTGTTTTATCTTATCTTTATATACACCTTCTTCCCATGATCTAGAATGCCCAATGTTGTAGCCTTACCTTACTTGTAAACTTCTATTAATCTTCTAGATGTTAGCTTCACCTTGTTTGGGAGACCTTTCTGTACTCTGCTTGTAAAGATTGTTCTTCTTCCCTGCTACTACAGTACCTTGGATTATACCTCTGTTTTACCACTTATAGCATTGTAGTATTACTGTTTGCACATCTGCAAGACTATGGCTTTCTCTTCCATTGATCTGTGGACTCTGAGGCAAGGACCATGCTGAATGCATTTTTATATCCCCAGCACTGCATATGGTGCCTACAAGTAGTAAATTTTCAATAAGTTGGGATTAATATTTTGATAAATCTATGCTAGGAGGATTTTATAAAAATTATGACAGTGTGGCCTGTGGATACAGTGTTGGCTTTTTTTGGCCTGAGTGCAATGGTGTGATCTCAGCTCACTCCAACCTCTGCCTCCTGGGTTCAAGAGATTCTTGCGTTCTTGTGCCTCAGCCTCCCAAGTAGCTGGGATTACAGGTGTGCGCCACCATGCCCAGCTAATTTTTGTACTTTTAGTAGAGATATTTTTATCATGTTGGCCAGGCTGGTCTTGAACTGCTGACTTCATGTGGTCTGCCTACCTTGGCCTCCCAAAGTGCTGGGATTATAGGCGTGAGCCACTGGACCTGGCTCAGTGTTACTTATTAGATCTGTATTTGGGGTCTTCCATTATTCTCTTGGCTCGTTTTGCAGCTTTGGATAAATCACTTCTCATTTGTGAAATTGGAGGCTCATCTCTTTCATACTATGGGGTTGGGAGGAGCCCTGTAGAACTGAATGAGAAAGCATATAGAATTTAGGTGCCAGCACAGGAAGAGTAGTAGTGTTTTAGAACCAACTATTTCAAGAATACTGGTCCTGGCCCTACGCGGTGGCTCATGCCTGTAATCCTAGTACTTTGAGAGGCTGAGGCGGGCGAATCACCTGAGGTCAGGAGTTCAAGATCAGCCTGGACAACATGGTAAAACCCTGTCTCTACTAAAATGCAAAAATTAGCCAGGCGTGATGGTGGGTTTCCGTAATTCCAGCTGCTTAGGAGGCTGAGACGGGAGAATCGCTTGAATCCGGGAGACTGTGGTTGCACTGAGCCAAGATTGTGCCACTGCACTCTAGCCTGGGTGGCTGAGTGAGACTGTCTCAAAAAAAAAAATACTGGTCCTGTAGTTTCTGGGTGAATCAACCTCATAAACGTGTAGAATTTTATTATATCTGAAAAGGATTTGAGACATAGGTAGTTATAGTTATAGCTTTCCATTTTATAGATGAAGAAGTCGAGCCTCAGAGAGGTTAAATGACTTGCCTAAGGTCATATAGCCGTAGCTTTATGTTTAGGACTTCCTACATTTCATGACACACAGTCTAGAATTATCCCTGTTTTGTTTTGCTACTTTAACTGATTGTACACACCATAAGGGCTGGGGTAACATGGAATTCTTGTGACCTCTGGGGTCACTGCACTGTCCTCAGAATGTCCTGTATAGCTGCTAGAACTGAAAGGTTTCCTACTGGGGGTATAGAATTCCTTGTGACTACTACATCTTTTTAGTTACTCTGCTTGCCCAGGGTCCTACAAACAGGACACAGAAGGGTCATGGGGTCACCCAAGACTGAACTAAAAGGATGTGCCATCAAAATAAGCAACATGGAATAGGAAGATAAACAAACCAGGGAGAGAGCTCGGGATGAAGGCGTAGGGGGGCCAGGGCTGGTGTCAGACGGCCATGCGGTCATTGCCTGGGGTCAGTTTTTAAAATTCTTATTGGGATTATTACTAGTCAAGAGTCTATAGACAATAAGGCCCAGGGGGCAGCAAGCCAGGCAGGTTGCTAGGATACTAAGGTTCGGGAAAGTAAGAATCGAACAGGGGTTACTTCTCCCTGTTTGGTCCTTTTGTTTTTCCACTCCCTCTAAGAGCCTCTGATTTCTCAATTCTGGGGAATCCAAGGGGCCAACTGATAGTAGCCTAACGAGAGGGAAAATACTGGCAATATCCACTCAAGTCAAGGCTGGGTGGGGTGCCTGTTGGCATCTTCATGGAGGGCAAGAACCCAATATAGGTCATTTTGTAGGTAGGGATTGAGAGGCATCTTTAGGAGTGAAAGAAGAGTCAGGGAATTAGGGACTGTTGTTACACGGCAGGAGGAACTGTGCTAAAGAGGAAGTTTAGGATGACTGGGCAGAGCCCACTCTCGGTCTAGTCCACTGGAGGGAGTTCCTTCCCCTGGCCCTGTCCATGCCTCGCTCTCTCCATCTGGTTGCCATCAGGCTGTGTGGCTTCTGGCGGGCTCTTTATTTATTTATCCCAGTGTAATGGGGTGAGGAGGGAGCTGGCCTAAGGCTGGCATTCCAAGGCCATGCCACTGAGCCACAGGCGGTTTGCATGGGTGTGTGAGTCACTGGGGCTGCATGCTGCTCAACCAGACGCGGCCAGGCTCAGGGACAGCAGGCAGCCCAAAATAGAGCCCCGCCCTCTACAGCTGGCAACCTCTGGCTAGGAAGCAGCCCTTAACACCAAAACCTGGGCAGTTGCGTGAAGTTGACTTCCTTTGGTAGGGGTCCCTTAGCAGAGATGGAGATTCTGCAATTCTCTCCTCCTCTTTCTTCGTAGGAGAGTATTCACCATAGCAGTCATTCTTACTGCTGGATTCTGAATGCCTTGTAAATCTTAACTAATCTATTCAGTATAATACCTTAGCTAAGAAATTAGGGGGCTATAGTTAACATTGATTTGATTTAGCATCCTAAATGCATCCATGGTTGTTATGTTCTGTCTAGTTGTAGTTACTGTCTTCATCTCCTGTCTGGTTGCAGCCTGATTCTCGAGCAGATACTTTAAGCTATGAAGATAGTCACTGCTGCTTTTATGAAGCTAGTGTTTCTATCACCTGGGGGAAGATGGGCAATGCTTTCACCTGAAAATTGCCATCCTGTTAAGCTTGTTCACAGTTCTACTTGGTTTCCTTGGCTGGCTCTCCATCTTCTGCCTGCCTCTTAAAGGTTAGTGTTTCCCAGGATCAGGTCCCTGATCCTCTCACCCTTCACTTTTCCTGTCTCTGGGTCATCTCATCTACACCCCCGTATCAACTATTGTTTGTAAGTACATCACTGAATACCAATTTTATATCTCCACTGTGTTTTAGGCCCATATTTCTTTCTGCATATTTGACATTTCCGCTTGGATGTCCCACATAAAGCACATCCTAAACATGCCCAAAATGAATTATCTACTCCCCCAGACTATTTCTCTTATACTCCTTATCGTGGGGAATTGTATTATTATCTATTCAGTTAAGCTAGAAGTTTGGGGGTCACCCACTTTCTTCTTTGTCCTTACTTTGAAAGCCCAACTTATTGACTATCTTTTGAATCTGCCTATCTTCTCTAGTCCAGCTTCTGTTGTCTGAGGTTAGTCGTTTTCTCTCCCCTTTACTACTCTGGCTTTTTTTTGAGACCAAGTCTCACTGGTCTCACTGCCCAGGCTGGAGTACAGTGGCATGATCTCTGCTCACTGCAACCTCTGCCTCCCAGGTTCAAGTGATTCTCATGCCTCAGCCTCCCGAGTAGTTGGGACTATAGGCTTGAGCCACCATGCCTGACTAATTTTTGTGTTTTTAGTAGAGACAGGGTTTCACCATGTTGGCCAGGCTGGTCTTGAACTCCTGACATCAGGTTATCCACTTGCCTTGGCCTCCCAAAGTGTTGAGATTACAGATGTGAGCCACTGTGCCTGGCCTTTCTCTCCCTTTTTTTGGCTTGACCATGCAACAGCCTCCTAACTTGTCTCCTGGTCAGTTCTTACTCCCCTGCAGTTGAACTTGTAGTTCTGTCAGAGTGATGTCTTTGAAATAGAAACTTGATTATGACACTTTCTTGCAAAGTCCTTTAGTGGTTCCCAGTTTCCTGCAGGATAAAGTTCAAACTCCTTGCATGCCACACATGATCATTTATGATTTTATCCTCTCGACTTCTTCAGCCTGCTCCTCTGGCATTCCACCATAGCACCTTTAAATACCATCTTGTGGATGAATCCCACATTTATTCATCACTCTAGATCTTACCTTAAAACTCTAGACTGCCTGTTCAACATTTTCATGCAGAAGTCTCAAAGATATCTTAAATTCAGCAAGTCCAAAATTGAACTTCCAGTCTTATGCCCAGATTTGCTTTTCCAACAACCTCTTCCCATCTAAGTTGATGGAAGCTTCATTCTTTCTCTTGCTTGGGTGAAAAAACCGTGGAGTCATCCTCGCTGCTGTCCTCTCGCTTCCTACAGCCAGTCCATTAGGAAATCCTACTAGCTGTACCTTAAAACTGTGCCCATAATCTCAGCTCTGCTGCCACCATACTGGTTTGAGCCACCATTATCTCCTACCTGCATTATGGCAAAATCCTCCTTGCTGGTATCCCTGCTGCTACTCCTACCCCCTCCAGGCCTATTATCAACAAAGCAGTCTTATTAAGTCACAAGGTACATCGTGATATTCTTTTGCTCAAAGCCCTTCACTGGCTTAACACTTCCTGTAGAGAGTGAAATCCAAAGACTTTACGGTGGCCTATAAAACCCTATATGATCTTACAGGATTCTTTTCCCTTTCTGACCTCATCTCCTACAACTTTCTCCCTCATTCACTCCACTGCGGCCACACCGGCCTCTTGCTGTTTTTCTAACACTCTATGCATGCCCTGCCTTTAGGCCTTTACACTGGCTGTTCCCTCTGCCTGGGATGTTCTTTCTTCAGACATTTGTGTGGCCAACTCCCTCACTTCCTTTAAGTCTGTATTAGTTATCCATTGCTATGTAACAAATTGTTCCAAAATGTAATGGCTTAAAACAACACACATTTATTATCTTGCATGGTTTCTGAGGGTCAGGAATACGGGAGCAGCTTAGTGGGTGTGATTCTGGCTCAGCGTCTCTCATGAAGTTGCAGTCAGTATGTCAGCTGGTAAGGCAGTCGTTGTAAGGTCTGGATAATTCATATCCAGGATTTCTCATGTGGCTATTGACAAGAGATGCCATTTCTTGCCACATGGCCTCTCCATAGGGCTGCTCACAGGACCTAGTTTCCTCCAGAGCCAGTGATCTAAGAGACAGAGACCAAGGCCAGGTGCAGTGGCTCATGCCTGTAATCCCAGTACTTTGGGAGGCCGAGGCGGGCAGATCACTTGAGGTCAGGAGTTCAAGACCAGCCTGGCCAACATGGCAAAACCCTGTCTCTACTGAAAATACAAAAATTAGCTGGGTGTGGTGGCATGTGCCTGTAATCCCGGCTACTCAGGAGGCTGAGGTAGGAGAATTGCTTCAACCTGGGAGGCAGAGGTTGCAGTGAGCCAAGATTGCATCACTACACTCCAGCCTGGGTGACAGAATGAGACTATGTCTCAAAAAAAAGAAGAAGAAAGAAAAGAAAAGAAAATGAGAAATGAAACAAAGTCCTTTTATAACATAATTTCAGAAGTTACATTCTATCACTATCTCACTGTATTCTTTTTTATTAGAAATAAGTCACTAAGTCTAGGTCACATTTAAGTGTAGGGTAATTAAACTTCACCTTTTAAGGGAGCTGTGTCAAAGAATATGGAGACATATCTACATAGACTGTGTCTGTCTACATGGACTACAACAATGTCTGTTCAAATGTTACCTTTCCAATAGAGTCTACCCTGACTACTCATTTAAAGTTGTAAGCTACATTTCTCCCCCTCTGCACCTTAGCACTCCCATTTCACTTTACCATCCTCTACTTTTTATTTTTTCCGTAGCACCTAGTTTCCAACATATTGCTATAAATAGCATTATTTTATTATACTTATTGTTTATGGTTTATCTCCTGTCTGTTAAAATATAAGCTCAACAAGGGCAAAGATGTGTGTTTTGTGCACCGGTCTATCCCCAGTGCCTAGAACAGTGCCTCCATACATAGTAGGCACTCTATAAATATTTGTTGAATAGATGAGGGAATCATATCTTCCCACGCTCTTTTATTTTCCTTGTCTTATGAATAAGCCATCAAATAATCACCTGTTGGTAGCCTTAGACATAGGCGGCCTTACATGTAAATAGATGAGTAGCCTATTTTGCCATTCTACTACCTGCCTTATTTCTTTGACATTTATGTTTTCTGAAAGGCAGCCCTAACTTTGGGATGAAGTGTATATCAACCTTGAATCTTGTATTATTGAGAAATCCCAGACCTCCCTTTTTTTAGAGCCAGTTAAGAGACTGACACCTCAAAAGTCAAAAGAATAAGTACCCAACAAAATCCTGAAAAGAATATTAGTCATAAAGTCACAAGTGTTCTACTTCTGCGATTAGAAGGGCTACCCTTTTACCATGTACCCGTTGTTCAATACTTAGAGCAAGCCATAGGATTCAGGACTTTTTTTTAGTATCCTTGTGGGCATCATAAAGAAGGATAAGTCTAGATGCATGACAGTATGCTTGCTCCTATTGTGTGTGTCAGTTCTCTGACCTAGAAACACTTCCAGTTAATTCATCCTTTCAGTATTCCGTTGAGGGCATGTGGGCTGTATGAGGTTCTGTGAGCATATAAGTTATGGTAATATTGCCATCAAAGAGCTTACAGTGCTGAGTGAATGATAATAAGGGCCATAGTAATGGAGTGATTAGAAAAAGCTTCTATGAATGGTAGGACTTGAACTGGGCTTTGATTGAAAACTGTGGAAGGCATTTTAGGTGGGAAGCACATGGGCCGAGGACACAAAATCGGAAAAAGAATGGATGAGGATTAGTAGAAAATAAAGTTAGCAAGATAATAACTTGAGGTTAAATTGTGGGGGCCTTAAATGTTGGGCTGGCAGATCAGTGTTTTATTCTGAAAGTGGTTTCCAGCTTTTTTTTTTTTTTCTGCTTGTAACACATTTATTTCTCTATTTAATTCAGTTATTAACAAGTGTCATTATGTGCAGTGATTCTCAAGCAGGGACGCATCTCCTAGGAAGGAGATGGGGCACATTCTCCTTGCACTTATTAATTACTGTTGCTGATAGTGGGAAGCCATTGAAAGCTTTGACTGGAGAATTGACACATGAAGGTGATCTTCAGGAAGATTAGGCTCTTGGTCATATGCTTATGTGATTCGAAGAATAGCAATACCGTTGATAGATCATGGGTGGAGTCAGTTCAGTCTAATCATGAGCATATAAAAGAATGGTTTTCCTTACTGAAAATATGAATGTACCAGTATTTGAGCTCTGGAATGAAAATCTCCAGGGAGGAAAGTATGGCTGTGCATGTTTCTCAACTACATTTTTTCTGAACTTTGCTTTCTCTTTGAGGTTTTCTCCCTGTGAATCCTGTAGTAACCGGGGGTCACCACTTCTTCTCTTTTTTCTCATTTGCTCAAGAATACTTAAAAAGACCTCTTTATTTTCCTTTTACAAAGGTTTATAAGGGCTATGTTTTCAAAAGGAAATGTATTAAAATTTTATAAAGTAATTTTTTTTAATTGTTAAAATTTTGAGAGAGAACAAAAAGGAAATCAATATAGAAAATACAAATGGGGCTGGTCACGGTGGCTCAGGTCTGTAATCCCAGTACTTTGTGAGGCTGAGGCAGGCAGATCAGCTGAGGTCAGGAGTTTGAGATCAGCCTGGTCAACATGGTGAAACCCCATCTCTACTAAAAATACAAAAATTAGCCAGTTGCAGTGGCAGGCGCCTGTAATTCCGGTTACTCCAGAGGCTGAGGCAGGAGAAACGCTTGAACCTGGGAGGCGGAGGTTGCAGTGAGCCAAGATCATGCCACTGCACTCCAGCCTGGGCAACAGAGCAAGACTCCATCTCAAAGAAACAAACAAATGAATCAAGAAACCAAGTGGGGCTGGTTGCGGTGGCTCATGCCTGTAATCCCAGTACCTTGGGAGGCCGAGGCGGGTGCATCACCTGAGGTCAGGAGTTCAAGACCAGCCTGGCCAACATGGCAAAACTCTGTCTCTACTAGAAACATAAAAAATAGCTGGGCTTGGTGGCACAGGCCTGTGATACCAGCAACTTGGGAGGCTGAGGCAGGAGAATTGCTTGAACTGTGGAGGCTGAAGCTGCCGTGAGCCAAGATTGCACCACTGCCCTCCAGCCTGGGTGACAAAGCAAGATCTTGTCTCGAAAAAAAAAAAAAAAAAAAAGAAACCAATTGGGAATACATTATGAGAAAGACACTGTCTCAGAAAAGAAAGAAAGAATACAAAGGGGGTAAAAATTATCCATTTTGAGTTTCTGACTCTAAGAATCCCAATAGCAAAAGATTTTCCCGTATCTCAAGTTCCCTTATCCTAAAAATCTCAAAACCAGATATTACAAAATCAGATATCTTCAGGGGCCAGTCATATAACATAAACATGTATATCAGTCTGGATAGAAGACAATAGAGAGTTGTAGGGGCCTGTGGAAAACGAAATCATGCCTGCCCCGGTGTCTAGACCCAGATAGACTAGCACAGCTTAACAGACTTTGCTCCAGGGGGCTATATATCTTACTTTATTCAAAGGAAGTTACCAGCTCTGCCAAAATGAAAACTATTTTTTCCTCTGTTTTGCTCCACCACATCCACCATTAGTCTCTCATTTGGTTTATTTATTTATTTTTTAATAGAGACAGGATCTCACTATGTTGCCGAGGGCTGGTCTTAAACTCCTGGGCTCAAGCAGTTTGCCTGCCGTGGCCTCCCAAAGTGCTGGGATTACAGGTGTGAGCCACTCTTAATTTGCTTTAAATCTCCAGTCTGAGAAATCCATTTGGTTCAGATCTGATTTGTGAGACAGTGATGATTGATGTCTTACTTCTTTTGATTTTGAGATGGCGTCTCACTCTGCCCCTAGGCTGGAGTGCAGTGGTGCAATCTTGGCTCACTGCAACCTCCACCTCCCATGTTCAAGCAATTCTCCTGCCTCAGCCTCCCCAGTCACTGGGATTATAGGCACCTGCCACCAGGCCCAGCTGATTTTTTTGTATTTTTAGTAGAGACAAGGTTTCACCATGTTGGCCAGGCTGGTCTCAAACTCCTGACCTGGAGTGATCTGCCTGCCTCGGCCTCCTAAAGTGCTGGGATTACAGGTGTGAGCCACAGTGCCTGGCCTCAGTGTCTTACTTCTGACAAATATCTAGCCCTGTTGGGCCTAAACTATAAACTTCATGTACCTCCAGAGCTTTTTGTGAAGATTTACACAGGTGAGTCTCCCTCCACTTCCCCCAGTAGAGGAAGGGTTTCATAAAAATCTATTTGTTACAGTATGGTCATTTAACAATACCTTAGCCTTTTTTTTTTTTTTTTTTTTTTACAAAATCAATGGCTTATTTATAATTAGAGTTAATTTAAAAACATAAGATGAAGATTTAACTTAAATTGATTATAGGATATACAAGTGAGAATGCCTAGGAGAGAGTTGGAAAAGTAGAGTTGAAGCTCAGGTTGAAAAAAAGGGTCTACAGAAATAGATTTGAGAATCTTCTACAAAGGAATGATATTTGATGCCATGAGAATGGATGGATCTTTAGCTGGGAAGAATATGGAAAAAAGAACAGAGGCCCAATGGTTGATATTTGGGGAACAGTCATAACCGGAAGGAGTAATAGGAGCCAGTGATGGAAATATGAGACAGGAAGATAATCAGAATAGCAAAGTAGATCAGCCAAGAAAGGGTAACTAGCAAATATAAAGTCCATACTCTGAGTGTGCTAGACACAGTGGGTGCTTTATCTAAGTTATAACTTAATCCTTACAACAAACCTATGAGCTAGGTGATATCTTCATTTGAAAGATAAAGAAGCAGAGGCCCAGTGGTGAACTAATTTGCCTAAGCCCATTCAGTTGATTTCCCCATATTTGTCTTGACTCAAATCCTCTGCTGTTTCCGTCACCAAGGAGGGCCACAGTGTCATGTGCAGGAGAGAGACCAAAGAGAAGGAGTAACTGACTGACAGAAGAAAAGCCATTAGGCAGTTGATGGTGTTGGGCAATATCGGAAGAAAACAGGCAGTTAAAGAACGATCAATTGATAAGGCAATGGAGACGATAAGCATAGAACTCTTCACCAGAGAAATTTCACAATAAGAAGGAAATAAATGAGAGATAGCTGGAGAGCTAGAAGTAGTTCAAGCAAAACAAGATGGAAAGATGTATATGTGTTTGAAGGCAAAGGAGAAACCAGTGGAAAAGGAAACATTTATGCTGATGAAGGGGAAGGAATGGTGTGGAAGCAGGGACCTGTGGAGTTGAGCCAAGTGGAAAGATCGGTTCTTTCTCTGGGATTTGTGGATGGCATGAAGGGATGGGTAATATTTTGACGATAGATGACTAGATTTCTGCATACTTCCAGCTACTTTCCCCCAGGAGATACAGCCTTTTCATTCAATAATTTTTAAAGTCTTTTCCAAGGGCATTTAATTTCCCTGACTTAAAAAGAGTCAGATGGTCACATGACCTTTCTGTTATGACAGAAATAGTGAAAGAAGTAAAAGCACAAGCTATATTATTTTCCTCTTCTGAACTCTTAGTGCTTTCTCTTTCCCGTGTCACTTACCACTTTTGCCTCATATTCTAAGAATTGCTATCTCCCTGTTAGCTTACAGAGTCCTTAAGGACAGAACTGTCTTGCTCATTTTGTTTCTTCTTCCACCTCTACCTCAGGGCCTTGTAGATAGGAAGTACCTGGTTGTAGCTGAAAGGTCTTGGCATGAAAAGAATCTCTCGCATTGGGACATGTTTTCTGGTTATAGAAATTAGGAGAAAACAAAGTATCAACTGACCTCCAAGTTTTACCTTGCCTGTTGGCATCATAATTTTAGCCATATACCGAAAGCATTCTCTTATAGCCTTCACTTATGGGTGATACTTCTTTTGCATAGTGGGTCACACTGAAAAGTGAGAGTTCTATAAAGACTGAGTCCTGTAGGTTGGCAGCTTAGCTGTCCAGTGTTTAGGAAATGAGACTGCAGGATTCATGGACATCCTTGTTATCTTCCATAAGGGAATTATGAAGGGATAAATTGCCAGAAGGCCTCAGAAGCATTTTTTTTCATTCAGTGTGGGAGATCTTTGGTCTATTTGTTTTTCTATTTAGAAGTTTAAACTCTTTGTGGACAGTACATATTAAGTTCATCGAAGATACAAAACATGATGGAATTATACTGAAAAGCTAAAACATATTTTCTGCCCTTGAAAAATTGAATTTTGATGGAGATTAGACTGCTGGAATTTACGTATCTACAAAGAATATTCTAAATACATTCTATATATATGATACCTGAGAAGAGGAAGAAGCAGATTCATCCGGATGGGATCTGGGGTTCATAGCAGGCCAGTTTGGGAAAAGTGTTTTTGGAAGAGGTTACTCTTGAGGTAAGAGTTCAGAGGAATATTGTGTGGAGAATTGCTGCTGAAGGAAAAGACACAACTAGATTATTTCATTCAGTTACATAATCTAAGGGGCTTTCCTGAAGTGTGGTGGTTTGAGGGAATCCTTTAAAAGCTCTTTGGCTTCTGTTAATCTTATGCTTGAAGCCTGAGCAATTCTGATGCTATGCATTGCTCTCTGAGAATCTTTCACTCTAAAGAACCCCTTCTAATTTGGTATGGGTAAAGCTAGCAATGACGAGAAATTGTGAGATGGGATAATACTGCTTGGTTTAAAGAAGGAATAGTTGATGGCAACTGCATTCTGTTTTCTGTAGCCCCCAGCAGCTAGGGGAAGAGCATGGCAAAATTGCTGAGTTCAGTGAGTACATAGGAAATGCAAGTGTTAAACAGAGTATCCCCTCCAAATTTGGGGTAACCTCTCATACTCTGAGGTGTAAAGAAGAATCAATATAAAATGGATAAGATTAGCTATCTACAGAGTAATCTATCCAACGGTTTATAAGTACATTGCTCATGAAACTAGGTTATAAATCTCAAGGGCCTGGGCCAGTATCTCAATGAAGGAAATAACAGCCTCTTAAATATTTTGTCCAGATTAGAGACAAGGAATTTTGAAGTGACTTTATCAATCTAAGGCTATATCAAGCCACCCTCTTTTACTTACGTGGAAATTGGGGTCCACAAGGATAAAATAACTCTACATAGACAAACAGTTGTAGAATTTGGCACCAGAGCCCAGGACTCTGACCCTCCAGTCCAGTATTCTTCCATCGTATCCCACTGCCTTGCCACGTGTCACACATGTTGGAAGTTTTGTGGGCAGTAGGCAAGATTGAGACCAATTTGTGAGCAGTATAGAGACCTAACTTAAAAGATAGGAAAATGGTTCTGGGCTAGAGTGCTCTGCCCCAAGTACTGCCTCCTTTCTTACTCCACATTCCTTTCTTGCCACTTTTAGTTTTGCCACCTCTAGACTTTTACAAGCAATTATAGAAAAACTTTTATGTAATTAATTCATGATGTGTGAGGAGATGTACTAACAGAGGAACAGATTTGTACAGAATCTAAAAAAAGAAAAAGCAAGGAGTAACTATCTATTGATTTATCTAGCACAATGCCAAAACAGTGATACAGTAGAACGAGATGAATGTCTAGCTTGTACAATGTATGTAAACTGTCCCCTAAAGCTACTTGCCCATTTTTGCCCTTTTCCTGTGTTTCACAAGTAGCACTCTCAATATTTATTCGGCTTCCCAGGAAAAAGCAGCCGAAGATATTTCAGTAACTGGACTAGACTTCACCTTGTAAACTAATAAATTGGCATTTTAATTTCGAAATTAGTCTCTCATAATTTTTAGTTAGCATTAGCCAATCTTCTAAAATCTGATCCTCTCTAAATGAACGAATGAAAACTGAGTTAGGGACTCTGGACCTTTGGTGACCCCTTCAATGTATAGAGTCCCCAGGAGGTGCTACCTGAACAGCCATGCAGGGTCTTTCAGTTCATGTATCTATTTCCCAGCCCCAATGTGTCTTATCAAAAACGCTGAATGCTCGGGGCTCCTCCAACACCATCTTAGAATATCAAACTGCAGGTTGTTTTTTTTTTTCTTTTTGAGGCAGAGTCTTGCTCTGTTGCCCAGGCTGGAGTACAGTGGTATGGTCATTACTTACTGAAGACTTGATGTCCCAGGCTCAAGTGATCCTCCCGCCTCAGCCTCCTGAGTAGCTAGGACTGTAGGCATGTACCACCATGCCTAGCTGATGTTTTTGTTATTTTTAGTAGATCCTGGGTCTCGCTGTTTTGCCCAGGTTGGTCTCAAACTCCTGGCCTCAAGTGATCCTCCTGCCTCAGCTTCCCAAAGTGCTGGGATTACAGACATGAGCCACCACACCTAGCCTCAAATACTTGATTTAAAAGCACATCGCAGACAAGTATTTGGAGAGTGCTTATTTGATGCTATGTCTTTTGTTCAGTATCGTAAGTGGACTCAACCATACAGACCATTTCATCCAACCTAACACATACAGAAAGAAATCTTCCCTTCAATTCTGGGGCTTTGTACATCTGGAGAAGCCTTTGGACAGTAAGTAGATGTGGAAGTTCTAGCTTGGAAAGGATCTCTCCAAGCACTCATTTAACTCATAACTTCCCTTTCTTTAACTTATCAGCCAGAGAAGGGAAATATTGATACCCTTTGCCATTCTGTTTTCTTACAGCCATTTTAGGAAATTTTGTGTCAGAGGACTTCCCAGAGTTTTGTTCCTCTATCTAAAGAGCCTTAATACCTCTGGGTTTGAGGACTGGTTCTAGCTGTACTTACCTTGTCAGAACCACCTGGGAGGACCAGCAGTGATACAGACCAATAGCCCCTCTCTCCTGAAACTGCTTCTGAGGTCTCGAAGCCTGAATCAAATGACCATTGTACTAGCCTTGTATTGGGGCTCAGAATGTCAGTTTTCAGCTTGTCTCATATATAAATATAGGTCTCTCTAGATATAAAAAGTGAGAAAGTCTGTAAGTTGCATTTTTTTTCTATACTCCCTTTCATAGGACACGTTAATGAGATGCATATCATAAAAGGCCTGATGTTTTGTGGGACGGAGCCTTTTAAACTGGATGTGCCTGGCTTAGTTATGGCAAATATTTACCAAAAAAAAAAAGAAGGGACATACCATATAAAATTAGAGTTCTGAAAATAGAACTGAGAGAGGGAGAAAGAGAAAAAAAAAACCAGGACAGAAAATACAGGCCAGTCTGTTTGGGGAAAAGGGAAAAAGAGATAAAATGAGAGAAACCTCGGCAGTAAAAACAGCATCTTGGTAAACAGACTATAAAAAAAATTGTGACCTGCTTTCTGGCAGCCCTGGCGGCTGTCGAACGGGTGAAGGTGGCGGAGCTGGCGTCTGTGTGGACACACGGTGCCCGGGGCGCACGGCTCCCCTGGCCGCACAGGGCGTTAAATTTAGCCACATAATGATGGGCCTGAGGAGCAGCCTCTTGTTGACCACACCATAATTACTGCTTCACTTTATGAATTTTATTTTGCTTATTCTGTTTCCTCCTTCTTTGGCATGAAGAAGGCCTGGAGTGGGGGGAGTCCCGCCCCTACATCCCTCCCTTTACAGGACAAATTAGTCTTCATAGAAACTTGGGCTCTTGGACCATCAAGATAAAGAGTAAGCTCCCTTGATTAATCAGAGAGGGAGGAAGGTTTGCTGGTCCCTAAGGCTCTTGATTTATCGTAGCAAAGTCATAGCGGGGACTTGCTAGCCCCACTTCTCAGAGTTCTTGGAGAAAATATCCCAAAGTCTTTGGTCTTAGATTAGATGGCACCTTCATGTGAGTCTAAGAGTTGAGACTCCTGTTCTGTTTATATGTCCAAAAGCTAGGCTCCCAGGTGTTGGATTTTTGGTCTTTGGTTCTTTGTTGTTTTTTTTTGAGACAGAGTTTTATTCTTGCCCAGGCTGGAGTGCAATGGCGATATCTTGGTTCACCGCAATCTCCACCTCCTGGTTCAAGCAATTCTCCTGCCTCAGCCTCCTGAGTAGCTGGGATTACAGGCATGTGCCACCATGCCCAGCTAATTTTGTATTTTTTAGTAGAGACGGGGATTCTCCGTGTTGGTCAGGCTGGCCTCGAACTCCTGACCTCAGGTGATCCACCTGCCTTGGCGTCCCAAAGTGCTGGGATTACAGGTGTGAGCCACCGTGCCCAGCCCTTGGTCTTTGGATCTAAACTTCCTAGCTAACTCCTTGGGAGTTTAGTTTTGACGTTCTGCATCATGTATAGGTGTATTGTTTTACATATTTTAGTCTTGATGATAACTGGATTCTTGAAGCTGAGGATCTAATGCAATCAAGTAACTCTGTCTAGGTAGCAAAAATAGTTGTTCAGAATATTCTATTGAAGCCTCAAATATTGTTCTTCTTGGGCACTTGACTAGATGATGATCTTCTTGGATTTAGTTTGCTACAGCGTACCATGGCCTTTGTTAGAGTGGTGTTCTTAGACTTAACTTGACCTACAACTCTAGGGAAGGGGCCAAAAGCCCTTGCTCTCAGACCAAACCATATGGGGGATAGAAAGTAGGCTATAGGAAGGGCATTAGAAGAGTTGTATGGACTAGGTACTGGGTCATTGGGGGTGAAGTTCTTGAAGGGTGACCTAGGTTGGCAGCCACCTGTGGCCCCACAGTGGCCCTCGAACTGAGGAAGTGGTGGAAAAGGAAAAGCAAACAGGGGTTGTGGTCAGGGTACTGGCTGGTCAGTCATTGGCCAGGACTCTCCTATTTGTGTGTCAGGGGTGGTTGGGCTTCTCCTGAGGCCAGGCAAGAACGTGTCAAGGAGAGGCTTCTTGCAGCTCTTGTTTTCCCAAAACAAAGGAAGCTCCTTGCATTGCTGGAAGTCGCGTGCTTGGATGCTGAGTTTGTTATTGCCTGATAACCTGGCCACCAACTCCTGCCCTCCTCTTCACCCCATACAGTCAGTGGCTTGGTGGGAGCAGCTTCCTGTTCCTCATCCGAGGTAGCAGATTCACTCTCTATTGTACCCAGGAGGGGAGAAAAAAAGAAGAGAGTTAGCCCCCCTACCACCAGACCTATCCTCTTCCCTTCTAAAAACTTTCTAGAATAGTGCTTTTCAAAGTAATCTGACAGATGGTCTTAATGTGCCTAACTGGTATGCAGCAGGTACCATATTTGGCTTACCATACAAGTTCGATAATACTCAAACTGTTTTATGCCCTGTTCATTGAGATAAATCACCTGAACACATGTTTTGATGTCCTGGTAATGTCAAATTGCTTTAGAAGTTTTAAAATGCTTACACTTAATTTCTATACTTATCACATCATGGGCTAGTTACAAAGAGTTCACAGACCAGCACTGACCAGTTTGCTGATCATACTTTGAATAGTGTTGTTCTAGAATCTTAAGACCTGGTGAGTTGAGCTATTTCCTAATGGATATATAGGTCTTGCTCTAAACCTGTTCAGTGGGGATGAGTAGAAAAAGGAATTCTCAGGAAATTTCAGGCAGTAAAAAGCAACCTGATCTCAATTGCCAAGTCATGCCAAAGAGCTCTGACACTGAGGTAGGAGATTGGACTAAAGGTTTCTTTTCCAGTGCCAGGGTTCTTTGATTCTAAGGTTAAATGATAATGCCAAGAGATAAAATTAATGACCCTGATGATTTTCCTGTATGGGATTGATTCTCCTCTTAAACTGCAGTTTTAGAGGAGATAAGGAAAGAAGAAGAGAAATGAATGTTTTCATAGAGTTCATTTGCTAGTTTATCATTATCATCTAGCTATGAGGTCTTTCTTATGAGGCCTTTCAGACTGATCACCTGTTTGGTCAGCATATCTTGGTCTTCAGTTAGGAGGCCACCAAATTGCTTTTTAGAGATTGAGAGATCTTGGATTGAGGAGAAAAGTAAATATTGGCAGAGCTGGTGGAATTTAAGTAAGAGATAAGAAACGGGCCTTGGATTAGAAATGTGGATTACTGGCAGGGTTACTTGACAGCCCTATGTGGAGGTTGCTGGTGAGGGGATAATATTCAAGAAACGAGGCTAATATCCTAGGTCAATAGGACAGCTGACTGGAAAGGACTTGCCACATAATAAAAGGATTTTCTTTGCCAGAGAAAGAGAGAGGAGTAAGGGGACTGGCTGAGAGGGAAGACTGTTTTCAAAGTAAGCTAAACACTTCAAGGACTGGAGAGTCCCATGAGGAAGGGAGTGGGACTCTGCGGGGTTGCATGGAAAGAAAAGAAGTAGGCCCTGTCTGAACCCCTGGTTCTTTTCTTTTTGACACCTCCCTAGCCCCAGGGATCTGCAATCAAGCAAATAAACCAAATGGAAGCTGCTAATCAATGTAAATCTTGTCATGTGTCCCAGCTTAAAACTGTTCTGTGGCTTCCTGCTGTCCTTAGGATAAAGTCCAAACTTCTTAATAAGACTGTTAAGGCACTTATGATCTGGCCACTGCTTACATCTCCAGCTTCACACTAACTCACTCCTCCCAACCCCATCCACACTCTCCACCTTGCTTCTCAGATCTACACTTTTGTCACAGTGGACTGCTGTCAGTTGCTAGAGCCCATCATTCTGTTATCTCTAGTCCTTGGCACACGCCGTTCCCTCTGGAAACCCCCTTCCACCTTTTCACTTGGGTAACTGCTGTCCATTGTTTGAATTTCAGTGAATATGTTACTTCCTCTAGGGAATTCTCCCTGGCCCTCAGTTCAGTTTACTTGCCCTTCTTATGTGCTATTCTGTTTGCTCTATCGTAGACCATATCAACACTGTATTATAATTACTGGTTTTTCTGGCTCCTCCCACTAGGTGGTAAGTTCCCCAAGGGCAGGGATGTTATATCTTGTTTAACTTGTCTGATCCATTGTAAACACTCAGTAAATTTTTGTGCTACTATGAATTCTGCAGAGAACTTTTGCCTTTTTGATTTCATTTGATTCGCATAACTACCTGGTAAAATGAGCAGGCTTACTTGAGTAAAGTTCAACACAAATATATTGATCACCTACTAAAGAAGATAAAAAGAAGACTAAATTGACTTGATTGATGTTTTGGGGGTTTGTTTGTTTGTTTTGAAAGCCCACTAGGGCCACTTAAGGATGAGGAGATATGATGGGTTAGCTCAGAGAAATCGAATGGCCTCGAGTTGCACAAGTAATTGGTGGAAAATAGAACCTTTGACTTTCTAGTGCAGAGCTTTTCCCCATTATCCCATGCTATCTTAGAGGCTCTATTCTAATGAAATATATTTGAGATGGGAGAAAACTCAGAGAATAAACAGCATTCCTGTAATTCATCCTAAAATCTGCCCATTGAACCACAGGTTCTGAAATTACAGAAAAATGGCAAAGCCCCAAAGTGGAATATCATTACACAGAAGGTCAAGGAAAAATGTTAGGACCATGAGACATGGAAATGAGCTAAGACACAGTTGGAGGGAATCCTCTGTCTTGGAGAAGGATCTGAGAAACAGTGACATTTTCAGCTGCCAAAATGTTTTCCTTGGGGCTACCCTCAGAACAGAATAGCCAAGTGGGGTAAGAACAGAACTTGGGGGATACTTGCTGGCACTCTTCCAACTTTAGCAATTCCTCAGCCACTGAACAAGTAAGGCAGAGGAGCTAGAACCTTTAGGGCTGCCTCTCAGCCCTTTTTGTCCTTCAGCTCTTGGGGGCTGGGTATCACCCAAATCAGTGGACACCTAGTCTGTAGGCAGGGCTGGCCACAGGCCAATTCAAAATTATTCCTGTGCCCTGCCTTTGGGCAGAGAAGAGCATAGCCTGGGTTCTCTCACCAGCAGGGATCAGTGAATTCTAGCTATACAGGACCCAGACACTCTTTGTCCAGCTCTGTTTTCCCAGTGTCTCCTGGGGAGTGATTCAGGGCCAAGGTGACAGTGGGTTTGGAGCCCAGATGAAAGGATCGCAGGGACCACAAGACAAGATCCCTTGTGTGGTGGCCGGCTGGAAAGAGGAGGGAGTGAATGTGTGTGGAGGTCAGTGACGCAATTGCCCTGGCTCGCAGGGGTGGAGGAGGAGAAGGCTCGTGGTGTGTCTCCATATAAAGAGGCCCTTACCACATGAAGCAGGGGTGAAGGTGATCCCACTGTGAGTCACCCAAGAAGGGACGCTGTGTGCCCAGAGCCCAGAAGAGAGGACTTGTGGATTTCCCACTCTTTCCTTCTATGATTTTATGCGTAATATGGGTTGCTTTAGTCACTCAAGCTGCGCGCCTTCTCTTTCTGTCCTCTAATCCATTCTTCCCCCTTACTTTGCACTATCTATGATGTGTATGGGTTTTAAGTCTATCAATTTGTTCTTGATCTCTCTAGGTTTTTTTTTTTTTTTAATTTCCAAAGTTTGAAATCTATTGATTTCAAGAAACCCAAACCATCGTAATTGTGTTTGCCTTTGAGAAGATGGTCTAGTGGCTCTTTGTCAAGTACGGTCGTTCTTAGATTGTGTTTGCTTTCCTCTTTATCTTCAACCAAGGCAGATATCACATCCTGGACTGGAATCTGAAGGGATTCTAGGGGGCCCCTCAGTTGAAGGCAGCTCAAGTCTGGCCTTTATTGAGGTCTGGGACTGCAGAGAGCTCTGGGGAGTGGCCCTGTAATCAGCCAGCCACCAACCCCACACTGCCTTGTAATAAAGCAGCACTATATTTGTTCTGTTTATAGTCTTCTCTGTAATAATGTCACAAACCTCACTTCTGTCTCTCTTTGGGGAGATTTTCTGGGTAATAGAAAATTTTGAAATGTTGAAGAGGCTTGTAGACTCCGAAATGTTTTTATCTAGGATGTGTCTTAAGTTGGGAAGATGCCCAGGAAATGCAAGCAGCCCTTGGCCTTAAGAAGGAGTGTGCTGTGGTGTGGTGAGCATGTTGTATGTGTGTGCACTGTGGCTGTGAGGACCATGTGTGAGGAGGGGCGGTGTTGGAGAAGCTGTGGGTGTGTGTCGTGTGGTTGGAATAGGTGTGGGATGCACTCCTCTCGTGGTAGTGGTGGTGAGTGGAGAGTGTGGTTGGAGTGGAGAGTGTGAGGTGTGCAGAAGGGGCCAGTGCAATGATGGAAAACCCTGTTTAGGCAAATTTCAAAACTGTCAGATATGTTGGATGGTGAGAACTCAAAGTTTAGCTCCAGAATGAAGCTTACATCCTACTCATTCTTTCAACTGATGCCCCCTTTCCTCTGCTTCCCGGCCTTTGCAGGCGTACGCTCCACAGTTTTGCTGATATTCCTTATTCCTCTTCCCTGCTCCTCCCAGTTCCTCACCTCTTTCTTGGTTAACGAGGAAGAAGTCAGAAACAGACTATCATAGAGGGAGTGGACAGTGAGCCATGCTGATCGTGGTTGATGACAGCTGGCCTGATGTCCCAGGCTAAAGGCTTTGAGGTTTGCCCAGGATGGTGAATGCTGGGGGCTGCTATTGCTAGGATTATTGCTAACAATTTCGATTCCTCCTATTTCCCTCTCCCTCTCTCTCTACCTCTGCCCCCACCGCCCGGATTCTATAAATACTTTATTATATGGCCCTAATAAAACTTCAAGTATTTCTTTTTATTAGAGCTACATAATATGGTAATTGTGTGACAGAACACAGTGCCTGAGAGCAGCCCCCACCCTCTTCCTAGGTGTGGCCTCTCACCACCTCAGCTGGGGCTAGGCCCACAGGGCTCTCTGTTCTTCTTGAGTGTGGGTGAAGGGGGCTGGGTCACCTTTTCAGGCAGAGCCAAGGGGTCAAGGCCTTTGAGTAGGATCAGGCTAGAGGAGTAAAGAGACACTTTTCTCATTTTAAATGTAGTCTGTCTTGGTGGATGAGTACAGCAGGAATCTTATTAGCATTAATTCCAGCCATTGCATGGAGTCACTTAACCTGCCTTTCCTTTAAATAGTTCTGTCATGTGACGTAGAATAGATTTTGAATTTAGACCCAGGGCTGGGAGTACATAGGTTTCGTTGGTCAACTCTGATTTTTTTTTTTTTTTTGAGACAGAGTCTTGCTCTATCGCTAGGCTGGAGTGCAGTGAGCCATCCCGGCTCACTGCAACTTCCATTTTCTGGTTTCAAGCAATTCTCCTGCCTCAGCCTCCTGAGTAGCTGGGACTACAGACACGCACCACTATGCCGGCTAATTTTTTGTATTTTTAGTGGAGGTAGGATTTCACCATGTTGGCCAGGATGGTCTCAATCTCCTGACCTTGTGATCCGCCTGCCTTGGCCTCCCAAAGTGCTAGGATTACAGGCATGAGCCACTGCGCCCGGCTTGTTTGTTTTTAATAATGATCATCATTCTTTCTGATGTCTCCTTGAGGATCTATAGGTGCAAAAAGAATCTGACTACTCCTGTCTCTCACTGCATCAATCCTAGAATAGCTTTCTGCCCAAGTCTCAACCATTGTTCTCTGTATCCACTAGTCTCGTGGGAGGGCATAGGGCTGGAAACTCCAGTCTATAGAACTTTCCTTACTGTTAATGTATGATCTACAAAATGTGTCTTTGTTGCCTAATTGAGCCTCATAATTTGATTCTGGTTTTTGTCCAATGTGATCTCACTGTCAACCTTTCCTACCCCTTTGCTGTAGTGATTGAACTAGGTCAGTGTATCCCTACCAGTGTTTTTCTGAATTGAGTGTGAAATAGTTTCTACATCCTAACTTCTGCAAAGCTTGAGAATTGGGGATTCCTGTCTGGGTAGCAACTAACAGAGCCCCCCGTGCCAGGGACGTAGGACACAATGTTTAGTTCTTTCTTAACTGCCTGTGTGCCCAGTGTTTGCTTAGGGGCCAACCTCCAAACTGGACTCTGCTTTCCACTCTTTACTCCCCATGGGGATGTATGGGCATATGCTCTTTCTACCTTCTGGGCCTCGCCAAGGTTAATATTAGACCTTCTAGCTGGGCTGCTGTTCCCGAAAGCCACAGGGTGTTGTTAATATTCATGTGACCGCAGAGGCTCATCAATATTCATGAGGTATCTGCAGTCTTCCTTCAGGCCTTTAGCTTGAAGAAAACAGAAATGATTAGAGTTTCTAGAACTTAAAACTAACCCTATTTCCTGGAGTCTATTGAGGAGGAGGCAAATTGTAAGAGTAAATGTCTGGGCCAGGAGAAAAAGCATTTTTCATGCCAATATCCTAAACTGGTCTGACAACTTAGTGGAGTTGTGCTGAATGGCTGTTATTAATGTTATCATCCTTATACAGCATTTATTGAATACCACTGGGTTTTGGTTCTCATACCAGTATTATGGGGGATAGGAAACTAGCATATTTAAGTACTTACTGTGCTAAGGGTACAAAGATAACTAACATGATTCCTGCCCCCAAGAAGCATATGGCTCAGAAGGGGAGATAGATAGGTGTACACACACTTATCTTACCAAAGTAAGAGTGCTGTAATAAAGACAAACATGAAGTGCTCAGTGAGGACAGATGAGGAAGTCATTCCTCATGGGGAAATTAGTGAAAGATTCCCAGGGAGCTCCTGAAAGGTGCGTGGATCTAAGGAAAGTAAAGTAAAATTATTGTGACTTCTTGAATAACCCTCCACAAGGCTATAAATACCCTTCCTGGGCTCCCTACTTAACCAACCTTGGCTGCTGCCCCCACTGTCAGATGCTTCCACTGTGGTCTAGTCTCTTGTTGAATAGAACTTCTTGCTTATAAAGTGGTCTTCTACTCCTTAGGCGGGGGATGTTGCCCCATCTTTTTACCTGAAAGCTTTAACTAGTAAGAGCTCCCAATTGCGATACAGTCCTTGGTGTAGTTTGGGTATATTTAAAAAGATGAATGTAATTCTTGACTGTAATTAAAAGAATAGCATGAAAACCCCAAGCCACCTTACCATTGTATTTAGCATTAGTTGAGCTCTTGAAGTTTTTAAACAATTTTCATTAAATTTCCTTCCTTCCTTCCTTCCTTCCTTCCCTTCCTTCCTTCCTTCCTTCCTTCCTTCCTTCCTTCCTTCCTTCCTTCCTTTCTTTTCTTTCTTTTCTTTCTTCTTTCTTCTTTTTTTTGATAGGGTCTGTTGCCTAGGCTGGAGTGCAGTGGTGCAATCAGGGCTCACTGCAGCCTTGACCTCCCAGGCTCAACTGATCGTTCCACCTCAGTCCCCCAAGTAGCTAGGACCATACGCACATGCCACCACATCCAGCTAATTTTTTTTGTATTTTTAGTAGAGATAGGGTTTCACCATGTTGCCCAGGCCGTTCTCGAACTCCTGGACTCAAGCGATCCACCTGACTCGACCTCCCAAAATGCAAGGATTATAGGTGTGAGCCACTGTGCCCAGCTGCTCTTGAGGTTTTGATGACACATGGGAAAGATGCATGGTGTCTTGATGCCCATAGAAAAATCAGAACAATAATAAAAGAGGGGACATAGAATAAATAAAAAAAATCCAAGGACAATGGAATTATTTAATTCAGAGGGTAGATTGAATGGTAGTTCATTCTTTTAAATATGGAAAATTAACACATGTAGGATAGTAAATCACTTTCCTGCATTTTGCTCAAGATAGTACAAGAAAGGATAAACTTGAATTATAAGGATGTAGTGGAAGTGGAGAGAATAATTTTTTACCTGACTAGATTATGTTACTAGGGAAGCTTTGGGAACTCCTTTCCTACTTTCCTAGATTTCTTTAAGATTCCTTTTTTTTTTGAGATGGAGTTTTGCTTTTGTTGCCCAGGTTGGAGTGCAATGGCACGATCTTGGCTCACTGCTACCTACGCCTCCTGGGTTCAAGCAATTCTGTGCCTCAGCCTCCCAAGTAGCTGGGATTACAGGCGTGTGCCACCATGCCTGGCTAATTTTTGGTAGAGACGGAGTTTCACCATGTTGGTCAGGCTGGCCTCCAATTTCTGACCTCAAGTGATCCACCCACCTCGGCCTCCCAAAGCGCTGGGATTACAGGCACAAGCTACTGTGCTTGAGCAATTTCTTTAAGATTCTTTATGTAATGATCAGTATAGTATAGTCCTGCTTGGAACAATTAGAGGACGAGGTTAGGAGAGGGCATGGCTAGCCCTAAGATTCTGTGGCTGACTCTCCATTTCCCTAGATTTATTGGCTCATACTAGGGCTGATCAGAACTTTTCGCTCTTCTACAAATGGCACTACATTTGATGGAACCCCACATATTTCCCAAGTTGACATTTGGGAAAATACTTGCATATAATTTAAGCTAGCAATCCTAGGTATTGAATAAATATCACCTCTTCTTCATTCTTTCTACAAAGACCTGTAAATCTTGAGGTCTGAGGAAGTTGACCTTGGAAGCTGGCATACAGTTTCTAGAGTGAGGTCCAAGAATGGGGTTTAGGGGAAAAGCTTAGCCAGAAAGAATAATATTAACATAAAATATTAACATATTTTATATATATTCATTCACTGCCTCCTTCTCTGATTCCTTCCTCATACAGTTCTTCATTTCGTCTCTTTCCAAAGCCTATTTATATTTTTGTCTTGATCTTTGCTGTTCACATAGGTTTTCTTGAAGATGAATGAGAAATTGCTACACTACCTTATGAAGTCAGATAAATGATGCTAGAATGTAACCTTTCTGAGGGTATGAACCTTGTGTGACTCATTTACCACTGTACCTCCAGTTTGTGTCTGGCATATAGTAGGGGCTACAGAAATTGTTAAATGAATGAAAAAATATCTTTGCAAGATGAAGTGACTGCTCAATGAACTTACTACATATTAGACTGTTTGCCCAGAGTGAAGACCATAGGAATGGTACAGCAGCATAAAATGTCTAAGTTATTGCTTTTTGGGTAATACCGCTCTTATTAGTGTTTGGTGACAAACACTAGATCATGTCCTCTCCATGCTAAATTAGAATTTCTGCCCAAAACCAAGAAAACCAAAACAATGTGATATAGTAATTTCAAAATATGTGGACTCTACTAAGTAGAGAAAGGGCTTGTTGAGTATTTCTCATTCTCAAATCAGCCAGACCCTTGGAGAATGAACTTCACGAACAAAGAGCTGTAGGACTAGTTATAAAAATCCTATGAGAAGGTTCTGGCTGGTTGCGTTCCAAGGAAACAGGAAGAGATTGGAGCTCTGGATTTCTCCTGTGTGCTTATAGGAATACTCCCTTTGATAGAAATTAAGGTTTCTTGGCTAATGCCCTTTTCGGCCTTAGCCCACCTGCACCCAGGTGAATAAACAGCTACGTTGCTCACACAAAGCCTGTTTGGAAGTTCTCTTCATTCAAAGCGTGTTTTTTTCAATATTTGGTTCTGGAAACCCAGCACAGGGGACCTCCTATGAGAGATCAAACCCCCATCCCTGCTCTTGTGCTCCCTCCATGAAGAGATCTACCTACCAACCTGAAACAGAGATATAGACCAGTGGAAGAGAAGAGGCTTCAGAAGCAATGCCACACATCTACAACCATCTGATCTTTGATAAACTGGACAAAAACAAGCAATGGGGAAAGGATTCCCTATTTAATAAATGGTGTTGGGAAAACTGGCTAGCCATATGCAGGAAGCTGAAACTGGACCCCTTCCTTACACCTTATACAAAAATTAACTCCAGATGGATTAAAGCTTTAAACATAAGAACTAACGCCATAAAAACCCTATAAGAAAACCTAGGCAAAACCATTCAGGACATAGGCACAGGTAAGGACTTCATGACTAAAACACCAAAAGCAATGGCAACAAAAGCCAAAATAGACAAATGGGACCTAATTAAACTTAAGAGCTTTTGCACAGCAAAAGAAACAATCGTTAGAGTAAACCAGCAACCAACAGAATGGGAAAAAAATTTCACAATCTACCCATCAGACAAAGGGCTAATATACAGAATCTACAAAGAACTAAAGCAGATTTACAAGAAAAAAACAAACCCAATCAAAAGTGGGTGAAGGATATGAACAGACACTTTTCAAAAGAAGACAAATATGCGGCCAACAAACATATGAAAAAATGCTCATCATCACTGGTCATTAGAGAAATGCAAATCAAAACCACATTGAGATACCATCTCACACCAGTTAGAATGGCGATCATTAAAAAATCTGGAGACATCTGGGGTATTCCTAGAAATAGAAATTCCATTTGACCAAGCAATCCCATTACTGGGTATATATCCAAAGGATTATAAATTGTTATATTGTAAGGACACATGCACACGAATGTTCATTGCAGCACTGTTTACAATAGCAAAGACCTGGAACCAACCCAAATGCCCATTGATGATAGATTGGAAAGGGAAAATGTGGCACATATACACCATGGAATACTATGCAGCCATAAAAAACAATGAGTTCGTGTCCTTTTTAGGGACATGGATGAACCTGGAAACCATCATTCTCAGCAAACTGACGCAAGAACAGAAAATCAAACACCACACGTTCTCACTCATAGGTGGGTGTTGAACAATGAGAACACATGGACACAGGGAGGGGAGCATCACACACTGGGGTCTGTTGGCGGGGGGAATAGGGCAGGGACAGCAGGGGGTAGGGAGGTTGGGGAGGGATAACATGGGGAGAAATGCCAGATATAGGTGATGGGGATGGAGGCAGCAAACCACACTGCCATGTATGTACCTATGCAACAATCCTGCATGTTCTGCACATGTACCCCAGAACCTAAAATGGAATATACATATACATATATATATATATATATATATATATATATATATATATATTTTAAAGACATTAAAGCGTCTCATTAGAAACTTTAACAACAGAAAAAGAAAAATGGTAGTGTTGAAGGAAGCCAACCAGTGAGGTAAGGTTTACTTCCTCATTGTGAACAAACTTTAAATATTAAGGAAATTTAATTAGTCACTTAAAATCTGGCCACCAGTAATGCACTAGAACCAGAAGGTGTTACAGGTGAGTTTTAACAACACCATGAGGGAAATAGCACCTCAGTCTTATGTTAATTGCTCTCCAAAAGAGAAAAGGAAAGATGCTGAATGTTATGGGTCTAATATAATCTCCATACTAAAACCAATGAAAAGGCAGAATGAGAAAGGTAAATTATAGGCCAAACTCATTTATAAACACAAAACATCCTAAATAAAATATTAGCTAAGTGAACCCAGCAATTCTTAAGAGACAGGAATGTCAACTTGGTGTAATATTAGAAAAGCTATTATTGTAATCACAGAATTCACCACATTAACGGATCATCTCAACTGATGCACAAAAACCATTTCATAAAGTTCAACATGCATTCATAATTAAAAGGGAGGGGGAAACTCTTAGCAAATGAGGACCAGAAAGAGACTTCCTTAACAGACTGAGGATCTAGCACCAGCCCACAGCACACTCCACACTTCACGGTGGACCATTAGAGATGGCCCTACACGAAGGAGTAAGACAAGAATTTGCAGAATCACTGCTTCTGCTTAACAGTGTCCTGTCACTCCTAACCACAGAAATAAGAAAACAAAAAGAAATTAAAGGATGAAGATTGCAATGGATGGCTGAGACCCAACCATCATTATATGCAGGAGACATGCTGTCCACAGAGAAAATCCCCAAGCTCCTCTTCAGACTATCTAGCAAGGTTTCTGGTATCAGATCAAAACACAAACTCAACAAAGGTCGTTTCCAGAGAGCTGCCACTGGGACTGTAGCCAAAAGTTCATACCTAGCAATCAATTTAACGTAAAAATGGAAGACCTCTATAGAAAAATACCTATTACTTTGTTGAAAGACCTAAAAGAGGGCCTATGAGTTTAAGACCTCCGGATGCCATGAGCATGTCTGGATTTGGGGTGTTGTCTTCCGGGTGAATTCAGGAAGGAGGCACGGCGGAGTCTGAGCTATCTAGGCAGATGCACCGAGACAGACCCACGGCATCCTGTTTCCTCCAGGGAAATCTGAACTGCTGCTCCACAGCCTCGCCAAGAGAGGGCGCCATCAAACTTTGATTCTCCCCGCCCCCTCCTCGCCAAACTTGCCTGTGAGAAATGGTATCTTGTTATAATGTATATTTTGGAGGAATAAGCTTTGTGATATAAATTGCAAATATTTTCTACTGCTTTCTTACCTGGCTTTTCTGCTTATAGTGTCCCTCCCCCCGATATGAAAGCAGGTTTTTTTTTTTCCCTAATGCAACCAAATTTCTCAATCTTTTCTACATTGCTTTTGGATTTTGAATGCTAATTTTCCTACCCACAGGTTATTTTAAAATTTACCCCTGTTTCCTTGTGGTAGCTATTCTGGTAACTATCTACCTATCTAAAGACACTTTAAATGTACGATTGTATATGATGAAAGATATCAACAAAATTTTATCTTTTTCCAAATGCCTATCCAGTGGCCTCAAAACCATTTTTAAAGGGTTCTCTCTGCCACTGTTTTATTTAGGAATTTTATATCAATATTCCTAACTGAGATTGGTGTGTGGTTTTCTTACTGAATAATCTTGAGGTTTCTTTTTCTATGATCTGGAATAATTTAAGTAGCATTGAGATATCTTTTTCCTAGAGAAGTTCCCTTTCTATCTGGGTCTTCACACTTATTTGCAAAGCACGATACAAAAGTAAGCTTTTAATGACTTTTTAAAAATATGCTCTGTTCTATTAATGTTATTTCTTATTTTGTGTGTTTGGGGTCTCTCTCCCCTTCATGATTAGCTTAAGACTTGATTTTTTTCTATGATACAGTATTTTGTGTACTTACTAGTTTCATTTTTTTTCTCATTCCTAAAATTCATGAATTTCCAATCTTACTCTTATTTTTGTCATTCTGCTCTCGGTTTATTTGGCTATTTTTATCTAACATTTTTAGTTAGACGATAAATTCATTCGTTTGGTTTCATTTCTGAGGTTATAACCACAGCTTTCTGTGTATTCCACAGAGTGATATATTTTAATTATCATTAAATTCAAAAAATTACGCACTTGGTTTGTATATTTCCTTTCACCTAAAAACTTATTTAATAGAGTTTAATCTTGTAACTTTTCAAATTGAGGGGCCTTTTTGGTTTCTAATCTTATGATTAATTTTTGGTTTTATTGCATTGTGAGCACAGAATATTGTTTATATTATTTCTATGTTATGGAACTCATTGAGTTTGGCTTTGTAACCTAATATATGTCAACTTTCATAAGTGTTCCAAGTAGTCTTGAAACAAAGTTGTATTCTCTATTATCACAGGACAAAGTCTGGTACATTTGGGGCGTATGTCTTGGTCCCCTTCACCTGTCTCAGGCTGAGCAAGGCAGTCACAATGCCCTGGAACTGCATGTCCCTCCTGTCTCCCTGCCTCCCCTGTGGGTTCCACATCGCACAGGTGCTGGTGATGTTATGTGAAGCAGACATAACCACAACTAGTATCTCTTCTCAGCAAACTGCAGCCTTTAGCTTTGACAGTGGCCCTCTCCGTTTCCATTAATGCTTTGGCCTGATACTAGTTTGGTTGCAGTCAGGATTAAAACTCCTAAGGTCTTTTTCTTTCTTCATTGCTATACACCCTCCTGTCATTTCCAGCCTTCCTGGATCACCTTGTTTTGGGTATGACTTTTTTTTTTTTTTTTTTTTTTTGAGACAGAGTTTCACTCTGGTTGCCCCGGCTGGAGTACAGTGGCGCAATCTCGACTCACTGCAACCTCCGCCTCCCAGGTTCAAACAATTCTCCTGCCTCAGCCTCCCAAGTCACTGGGATTACAAGCATGTGCCACCACACCCTGCTATTTTTGTATTTTTTTAGTAGAGGCGGGGTTTCTCCATGTTAGTCCGGCTGGTCTCAAACTCCCGACCTCAGGTGATCCGCCTGACTCACCTCCCAAAGTGCTGGTATTACAGCTGTGAGCCACCGCACCCCGCAGGTATGACTTCTTTATGCAGCATAGAGTTGGGAGCCACCATGTGAACCATCTGAAAATCAGTCTTCTCTTGTAGTAAGTGGGTTAAATCCACGCTAATTTCCTGATGTGGCTGCTATGTTTGATCGCAGTTCTATTCTTTGGTGTTATATTGACTGTGTGTATTTCACTATGTGGTCTGTTTTTGCTTCTTCAAAAGTTGTTTTGTTTTGTTTTTGCATTCTTGGGTATTTATGATGGTCTAGACCAGAAGTGCTGCTGACGCCTATAATCCCAGCACTCTGGGAGGCCAAGGCAGACAGACCATGAGGTCAGGAGATCAAGACCATCCTGGCTAATATAGTGAAATGCACTCTGGGAGGCCGAGGCAGACAGATCATGAGGTCAGGAGATCGAGACCATCCTGGCTAATATAGTGAAATCCCAGCTCTACTAAAAATATAAAAAATTAACTGGGCGTGGTGGCACATACCTGGAATCCCCGCTACTCAGGAGGCTGAGGCAGAAGAATCAGTAGAACCCAGGAGGCGGAGGATGCAGTGAGTCGAGATCGCACCATTCCACCCTGGGCAACAGAGCAAGACTCTGTCGCAAAAAAAAAAAAGGGGGGAGAGGTCTGTATTTTTTTGTTTCAGTGGTCATTCTTATATACCAAACAATGTTACCACTTTCTTACTTGCAGGGCAATCAATGAGCTGATTCTCTGTTCCTCTTTTTCTCTTCCTACTCCAACTATTATTTTTATTCATTTCTTCTATTTTGTCAGAATATATAACATTTACAGCCATTCCTCCATATTTATCCCTTTCTTTCAGTTGTACATATACATTTTTTTCAACATTTTAAAATACTTGTTTAAATGTAAAAATACTACCAGTGCTTTTGCCAAAGTTTCCCACATCATCTTTTCATGGGATGAAGCCTGTCCCCTGCTATGTGGCATACATAATGTGGCTCATTTTTAACACCTCCAACCACTATGTGACAACAGTATTTTCAGTAATTATCACATAACAACCAGTAATAATCACTATTTCCTTAATTGGATCTGTAATTATAAAAACCATGAACCATTTTAAAAGATAAAATTCAGTCTTAATGGTACAGCTCATATTCAGTAAAATATTTCATGTGTCAACTAAAAGTTGCACTAATCAAACAAAACTATCCGATCTCACCATCTGTGCTGTTTACTCTTCAAATTTTAAACACCACTACAAACCCCTGGTGTTCACACAGAATGACAGAATTGAAGACATCCAAGTTCTGTTTCTTTGGCTTTACCTACTGTGCTATCACTCATTATTCCTAATCTGCAACCAAACAGAGGAATACACAGGGCCACAGGAGAGGGCCTCTGGGGAGTCTGCATGATTCTGGATTGCTACAAACTTCCTCTCAAAATAAACACGTGGGCTGGGGGTGGTGGCTCAAGCCCATAATCCCAGCACTTTGGGAGGCCAAGGCGGGCAGATCACGACTTCACGAGATAGAGACCATCCTGGCCAACATGGCAAAACCCTGTCTCTACTAAAATACAAAAAATTAGCCGGGCATGGTGGTGCACACCTGTAGTCCCAGCTACTCAGGAAGCTGCGGTGGGAGAATTGCTTGAACCTGGGAAGCAGAGATTTCAGTGAGCCCAGATCAGGCCACTGCACTCCAGCTTGGTGACAGAAAGAGACTCTGTCTCAAAAAAATAAAATAAAATAAAATAAACATGTGTACCTCAGTCTGCAGATATCAGGGGCTGACCGTATACCTGGGAGTTCTCCAAATTAACTGCCATGTAGAATACAAAGTTTATTCAGTGTTTATTCAATGTTAGTTTTAGCATTTCTTTGGGTTTTGAAGATGGTCTAGGCTGGGCGCGGTGGCTCACTCCTGTAATCCCAGCACTTTGGGAGGCCGAGGCAGGCGGATCATGAGGTCAGGAGATCCAGACCACCCTGGCCAACATAGTGAAACCCCAGCCCTACTAAAAATACAGAAAATTAGCCAGGCGTATAAATGATACAAATATGGTAATTTGAGGTTTACACATATCATTAAAATGCAATTGTAATAGGAACAATTGCTTAGAAATTAGACCAACAAGAGATTTTGTTTAGGTGGAGTATTTTTTGGCTGACATTGTTCAAAAGTGTTGGATCACAGTGACAATAAAAAGCAGAGCAACTTTTAGTCAGTTTTATTATTGTTTTTGAATTATCAACAGATGATGAAACTTCTCATTGCCTGCAGCCAGGACAGACCATTTCTGCCATCCAGCCCCTGACATATCACTAATTCCAGCAGATTCTTAAGTGCACCTGGTGGGCACAGTATTTTTGTTCCCGAATCACCTAAAGAACCATTTGCTAGGCATAAAATCCTTCACTGGTGTTTTCTTTCCTTGAGTTTCTTAAAAGTGTCCTCCCACTGCTGTTTTGCTTTCAATGTTGCTGTTCCAAGTCTGATACCAGACTTTGTAAATAACTGTAAATTTCCTTTGTAAATAACTTGGTCCTTCTGCCTGCTGATATTCTCTTTATATTTAGAATTTAGTCTTTACAGAGCATTAAGTCTTGAGTCGACCATTCCCAGAATGGCAGTGGACTATATTTCCATGTACATTTGGGTCTTATTTTATTTTAGGAAAGTTTTCTTGACTTCCAGTTTTAAATTTTTAGTTCTGTTCTACTGCCTTTAGTTCTTCAGGGTCACCAGTTACAGGTAAATTGGATCTCTTTTCAACAGACACTTTGGTTTTGATTTTTTCTATTTCCTTCATTTCTGTTCCTATTGTGCTTTCAGCTGTAACTACTACCCCTTTGGGGCACCTTATAATTTACTATTAATTTCAGAGATTATCTTCGACTTTTCTTCATTTGCTTGCCTTAATTAGCTCTCTTTTCATATCTCCCGTTGTTTATTCACTTCCCCTGTCTCATTTTATGAAGAGCTGGCTCATGGTGTTTTTTCACATTTGCAATTGCCTGTTAATTACATTTCATTTGTGCTATTTTACTCCTTGGCTGTTTTCATGGCCAGTATTTTGTTACACATTTTCTATTTCTTTTCTTATGGTAATACTGTATGGATGCTAGGTGCTTAGGTTTATATTAATTGACTTAGACTCTCCACAAGCTGATGAGTGGAGTCAGTAGGGAGCGAGAGATCTGGGCGGCTTGCTGAGGAACGCAGCTCAGCGGTGCACTCTTCCTTGCTTCTCTAGAATACAGTTTCTTTAACTAGGGGGAGAGATTTTCCTCCTCTTCCACCTCTCCTTCCCTTCAGGGGAGCCCTTCTTTGGGGATGATTTGTTGTTTTACTAAGTTCCTTATTTTCAGCTAATTCTTCTCTTCCCTTTCACACCAAACCTCCAGGAAACATCTCCCAGAAGCAGAATCTCCCATCCCACGCACTTTCCAAGACCCTCTCTTTTATCCCCTCAAAAGCCAATGCTGAGTCACAAGTCTCTCAGTATCTCTCCAGTGAGGGTGGGACCAGCCCCTGCTGTACTCTCTTATGCCTGGTACTGATGGCTCGGAGCTCTGGCCTGGCCCCGAAACCCCGTCTCCTGGTCTTAGGAGGAAACAGAGGTTTGCTACATTCATTGTCCCCTGGTTGTGCTATAATCATGAACTATGGGCAACTCTACTTTCCTCCTGATTAACTGTATGTTTTTCAGGGGGATATATGGAGAGATTCTAATTTGGTGGGTGCCACTACCTTAGAGGGATCCCCTATATCCAATCGTGATTTAAAAAAAAAATTACAAGCACAGGCAGAAAAGAAATCAAATAAAAACAACTTCTTAACCATTATAAGTAGACTAAGAAATCACGCTTGGTTTTTGTTTTTGTTTTTTTTTTTTGTTTTTTTTAATAAAACGTAAGATAATTACTTGTTGAAGAAAAGTGACATGAAATGAAAATAGAAAACGTAGTTTACATGGTGAGAGTGAAACGGGCGTGCGGATTATTGCCCTGGTGTCCGTGTCCTGGGTGTCAGGCGCGGTCTGAAGGGATTCTATGTTGATTAGGAGACATCAAGGCACAGCAGCTGATGACATGCATTTGCCTGGTAACTCAGAGGGGCCACAGTGGTGTCTGTGTGCACAGCGAAGAGTGGCCTGAGACTTACAGGCTGGGACCCCCTTTCCTCCTTCAGCTACTTAACCCCAGCCTTGGGCTTGGTTTTTTTCTTGTTGCTTTTTTTTTTTTTTAATTCAGCAAGAGAAAAAAAAAATCAGAATGTTCTTATTTTCCCTCATACCATATGAAATTTTCTCAAAGCAGCCTTCCTGGTGACTGTTAGAATTACAAGACACTAGGATGGATTTTCCAGGACACTTTCAGGTGACAAGATGTAACTTTGCTACACAGAAAAAGTAAAGCGTGTTTCCAAAATTGTCCTTTAAAAATAGTCATAGGAGGCCGAGCGCGGTGGCTCACACCTGTAATCCCAGCATTTTGGGAGGCCGACGCAGGCAGATCACCTGAGGTCTGGAGTTCGAGACCAGCCTAACCAACATGGAGAACCCCGTCTCCACTAAAAATATAAAAAATGAGTCGGACATGGTGGTGCATGCCTGTAATCCTAGCTACTCAGGAGGCTGAGGCAGGAGAATCACTTGAACCCATGAGGCAGAGGTTACAGTAAGCCGAGATCACACCATTGTACTCCAGCCTGGGCAACAAGAGCGACACTCCATCTCAAAAAAGAAAAAAACAGTCATAGGAATAATAATAAATTACTATTGTTAATTTTTTTTGTTTTTTTTAGAAAGGCAGGATCTCACTATGTTACTCCAAGCTGGTCTCAGACTCCTAACCTCGAGCAATCCTCCTGCCTCAGCCTCCCAAAGGGCTGGGATGACAGGCATGAGCCACTGTGCCTGGCCAATTATCTTTATTATAATAATTATAATATGTTATAAATTATTATATAGTACATATCATACATTATATTGTATATTATATGCTATATAATGTATAATATTTCACATTGTATAAGTCAATGTATATTAACATAAGTTTTATTTTATAATTTAGAATAATATAATCTATAATAATACATAATCAAACAATCGGGATTCGGAAACCACTCATCTCTGTATTCCTTTCAGAACCACTGGCACACGCACCTGCAGTGGTTTCGGGCTGTGGAGTATGTGCTGCGCTATTTGGTTTTTGCAGCATGATGGGAAGGGTTTAATATTATTCTGGAACATAAAGGAAAATACGAGAACAGACAAGAGTCCAAGTTTTCCAGTCCAAAAATCAGGTATCACCTTGAACAAGCAGTGAAGGCTGGAATGCGTGTCTGAAACTTATAAATTACAAAGCCAGCAGGCAGCAAGGAGGCTCTGCCTGCCCGGCCTGGCCTGCGAGCAGCTGGCAGCACCTCGGCAGGCTCCATGAGTAGGCGCCACGCTCCCTCCAATTCTGGCTTCGGCACCTAAGTGGGAATATTCCAGGAACCAGGAAATGATTCAGACCTGAATCTGCCGATCAGCCCCCACATAGAATTTTGTCTGCTTCTGGCCCCTTCAATCCTCAGTCTCCTCACCAGTCCTGGGAGCAACAGGACCTTCAGGCAGTGAGCATCCTGCAGGCCACCTCCAACGCTGGACACCTTGCCAAAGCCCTTTCTCCAGGGCCGAGGGGTCAGGAATGGACAGTCATGTGCGACATGGCGGGACACCTGCTGATCAGGGAGGGGCACGTTTCAAAACACTCTGTGTGTCCTTGTAGATCTATGCTGAGAGCCCACACAGAATTCCAAGCTATCTCATTTTTATTCAAAATGAAAGGGTAAGGTTTTTGTAGACAGGGTCTCCCTGTGTTGCCCAGGCTGATCTCAAACTCCTGGCTCTTGTGAGCCTCACGCCTTGGCTTCCAAAAGTGCTGGCTTTACAGGGGTGAGCCACTGTGCCTGGCCCTTAAGACTTTTTGACAACGTCCAAAAAAAAAATAGAGTAGCCTACTGAAGACACGCAAGGATTTCTTGTCCAGCAAAGCTTTCAAGAATGAAGGACAAGAGGCAGCCGTGTTTATGTTCATATGGAGTTACCACGTCTTCCCATCCTCCCTCTGCACGTGTCTGTTTCCGCATTTCCTATTCTTAGAAGCACACTGGGCATACTGGGATAGGATCTACCCTAATAACCCCATTGTGCCTTGGTAAGCTCTGTGAAGACCATTTCTCCAAATAAGGGCAGGCTCTGAGATGCTGGAGCTTAAGACTGCAGCAAATGAATTTGGAGGAGACACAGTGTTACTCAAAACGGGCATTGAGCATCAACAGCTGCCAGCTCACAGAAAGATGGGTGAACAGACGCAGTTCTTCCTGTAATCCTCTAGAGGAAGCAGGATATGTTCCTGGATCCAGCTGCCAGTGTACAGGAGAGAGAGGGCAAAGAGACACACTGAACTTCCCAGGAGTGCACCCATCCAAAATAAGATGGGAGACATTCCACGGGTCAAACGTCCCGAAGTCTTCAACAGGTGTTTATAAGGAAGAGACAGGGACGAACGGTACAGCAGTTCCTCAAAAAATCAAACATATAAATTTCCACATCATTCAGCAAGCCTACTTCTGGGTACACACCCAAAAGAATTAAAAGCAGGGTCTATCTCAAAGAGATGATTTGTACACACATACAGCAACATTATTCACAGTCCCCAAAAGGTGGAAACAACCCAAGTGTCCATCCTGGATGAATGTGGTCTCTACACACAGGGTGGAATATTATTCATCCTTCACAGGGAAGGAAATTCTGACACTTGCTACAACATTGTGAGAACGTTATGCTAAGGGAAAGAAGTCAGTCACACAAAAAAATACTGTCGGATTCCACTTATGTGAGGTACCTAGAACAGTAAAATTCACAGCCAGAAAGCAGAATGGTGCTGGCCGGGGGATGTGGGAAGAGGAGAATGGACAGTTATTGGTTAATAAGTACAGAGGTTCGATTTTGGGAAGATGAAAACATTCTTGAGATGAATGGTGGTGATGGCCGTACAACAATGTGATTATACTTAATGTCACTGAACTGTACACTTCAACAATGCTTACGATGATACATCTGTATGTATCTCTTACCACAATTAAGAATAAAAACTTGGAGCAGTGTGAAGAGGAGGCGAGAACGACCCCCGGAATGACCAAAGCCCACGCACCGCTGCATCCCGTGCCCAGCGCCTACGTCCCGCCGCCGTCACCACCACGCCCAAGAGAAAGGCTGAAGGGGATGCTAAAGGAGACAAAGCCAAGGTGAAGGACAAACCACAGAGAAGATCCGCGAGGTTGTCTGCTAAACCTGCTCCTCCAAAGCCAGAGCCCAAGCCTAAAAAGGCCCCTGCAAAGAAGGGAGAGAAGGTACTCAAAGGGAAAAAGGGGAAAGCTGATACTGGCAAGGAACGGAATAACCCTGCAGAAAATGGAGATGCCAAAACAGACCAGGCACAGAAAGCCGAAGGTGCTGGAGACGCCAAGTAAAGTGTGTGCATTTTGATAACTGTGTACTTCTGGTGACTGTACAGTTTTGAACTACTACTTGTTATCAAGTTTTATAAAAATGCAGAATTGTGCTTTACTTTTTTTTTTTAAGCTATGTTGTTAGCACACAGAACACTTCATTGTTGTTTTGGGGGAAGGGGCATATGTCACTAATAGAATGTCTCCAAAGCTGAACTGATGTGGGGAAAACACCTTTCCCTTCTAGTTTTGAGAGACTTCCTCTTGGCTCCCAGGGGGAGTGATTCCCTGACTTTGACACACATGGCCACCTTGGCACACAAAAGCCTTGTGGTATGGAAAAACAAATTCATTTTTATGTCCTCTCCTCCCTTTCAGCATAGACTTAACTCCCTTAAGCCTAGACATCTGCTGGGACCTGACCCCCGGTCATTGGTTACCAGTGTGTCAGGCAATCTGGACTTTCCAGTGATGCCACTGAGATGGCACCTGTCTAAAGAGCAGGGGATCTTCAGATAAATTCTGCCAATTTCATTTCACCTCCTGAAAGTGAGGGTCGGCTCATGAAAAGTTGTTAAACAACATGCTACATGTGAAATGTCAACCCTCCCTCTAAACTTTCCCTGTTCAGAGCATGAGATGAAGACTTCAGTGGGTTTTAGAGTGGCTTTGTGATTTTTGTAGTCCATCAAAGAAGGGAGTTTGAAAGTTGTATACGACTGTCTGCCCATGTTCTGCCTGAAATCCCATGATTGTTTATGGAAAGTATCTTTAATAAAGCTGGATACAGTTTGAAAAATAAATAAATAAAAACTTAAAATACATTTTAAAAAATAAGGAAGGGAATGGAGAGAGGAACCTGCATTTGTAACACTTGAAGACTATCAGCTTCTAGATCCAGAGCAAGATGGTATAGACTACTTTTCCTTCTCCTCCCCTCTACCGTATGCAAAAAGTCAGACATACAATTTTATTACATTAGATTATGTTTATGATTCAAAACTCTGTGAATGCACTAAAAACCACTAAACTGTACACTTTAAAGGTGTGAATTACATGGTATGTGAATTAGGACTCAATAAAGCTGCTACCAAAAAAAAAAAAGAAAAAGAAAATGAAGGAGAAATAAAGATATTCTCAGAAGAAGAGAAGCTAAAAAATGTGTTATTAGCAGACCCACCTTTAAAGAATGGTTAGAGGAAGGTCTCCAAACAGAGAAAGTAAGAGAAGACCAGCGCTGTCCTTCACCTCATGAGGTTCTTTAATCAACTGTAATTTGAAGCAAAAGTTATGACATCATACGATAAGGTACTCAGTGGATATAGAGGAAATATGTAAGACAATTATATTTAAAAAGGGGTGAGAGTAAAGGGTCCAAAGTGGTGAAACTCTGACCGCAGTAGGCTGACATGATATTTACAGCAACTATAAAGAACACTATACTTGGCTCACGCCTATAATCCCAGCACTTGGGGAGGCCAAGGCAGCCAGATCACCTGAGGTTGGGAGTTCAAAACCAGCCTGACCAACATACAGAAACCCCGTCTCTACTAAAAATGCAAAAAATTAGCCAGGCATGATAGCACATGCCTGTAATCCCAGCCACTCGGAGGCTGAGGCAGGAGAATCGCTTGAACCCAGGAGGTGGAGGTTGAGGTGAGCCGAGATCACGCCACTGCACTCCAGCCTGGGCAACAAGAGCAAAACTCCATCTCAAATAATAATAATAAAATTTTAAAAATAAGAACACTATGCAAAAGCCGTCCATTCAAACATAGTATAAATAAGGAAATGTGGGACTCTCAAAAAAATGTATGTCACCCAGGAAGGTAAGGCAAAAAGAAACAGAGGAATGAGAAAGAAGAAAAAAAAATCATAAAATGCGGACCTAAACCCTAACAAGTCAATAATTATTTTAAATATAAATGGTCTAACTACATCAAATAAAAGAAATTGGCAGGATGGATTTAAAAAACCATAACCCACAAGCTACCTACAAGAAGTTCACTTCAAATAGAACACTGGTAGGCTGAAAGTAAAGGTGGGAAAAGATATGGCATGCAAACATTAATCATGAGAAAGCAAAAGTGGCTATATTAATATCCAAGTAGACTTCAGAGTAAAGAAAATTAATAAAGACAAGGAATAATATTATATAATAATAAAATGCTCCACCTACCAAGAACATACAGAAATTCTAAATGTGTACCCACCAGACAACAGTGCCTCAAAATTCATCCAGCAAAAACAAATCTTGCCAAGGAGAAAAACAGACAAATGTACAACAGCATTTGGGGACGTCAATACCCACTTTCAGCAAATGACAGAAAGAGACAGAAAATCAGCAAGGATACAGAAGTGGGGACCACCATCCACCGAAAAGATGGAATTCATATTTACAGGACACTCAACCCAACAACTGCAGAATTCACATTCTTTTCAATTGTCCATGGAACATACACTCAGATAGACCCTATCCTGGGTCACAAAGAAGCCATAACAAATTCAAAAAAAATTAAAATCATGCAAAATATGTTGACCAAAATGGACTCCAACTAGAAATCAATGACAAAAAAAAAAAACCTGCAGGAAAATCTCCAAATACTTGGAAATTAACCAACACACTTCTAAGTAATCCATAGGTCAAAGTGGACATCTCAAGGGAAAATTTAAACTACACAGAACTGCACCAAAATGACAACACAATATGCCAAATTGGTGGGATGCATCTCAGACAGCGCTGAGAGAAAAATACAGAGTTCAGCAAGGTTTCAGGGTGTAAGCTCAACTTTCAAAAACTGATTGCATAGCTGTACACTAATAACAAAGAAGTGGGAATCAAGACTGGTAACTGCGACACCATTTAAAGTTGCTCCAAAGATAGTCAGAAGATACATATAAATACATCTAACAAAACATGTACAAGATCTCTAAAACAAAAATTACAAAATGACGAGGAAGGAAATCAAAAATCTAAACACTGCAGAGACATATTCATGGAGTGGAACACTCAACAGAGTTAAAAGGTCAATTCTGCCTAAACTGATTAATAGGCTTAACAAAAGTCCTGTTATTTTGTAGATGCAGACAAACTTATTCTAAAATTTATTAGAAGAAGAAAATCCTGAGGATTGTGGGGAACGCTCCCATGGGAGACCCCTTGTAAGCTGGGTCTCACCATATGGTGAGCTTGAGCCTAGGACATTGACCTCGTTGGAGGGAGTCGAGCTATGGGAAAGCAGGAACTGAAAGAGGGATTAACTC